>QVRM01001795.1:0-175232 GCA_003439945.1 Dermanyssus gallinae | reverse complement strand
GTCTATCGACGCTCGCGTTTCTCAATAACTGCAAAATGCAGGATGCATACCGGCCGTCGTAGTTAAACCTCGCCTCTACAAATATTTTGACGTATCAGGGGGAGTACCGAGCAAGATGGCTTAGTGGCAAAGCCTTTGCCTTGCATTCGGGAGGACTGGGTTCGAGACCCAGACCGGCCACTCTTAAATTGCATGGTTTGCATGGTTTCCAATTTAGACAAGGTAAATGCCGGAGTGGATTAAAATTAGCCATGACATGAAAAAAACGCACATGAGCAATAGCCTTACAAAAAATCCTAAAAAAAAATAAATAAAAGGAAATCCAACCCATCTTCTCCAATCTAATCGTAGGTTGAGTAGCTCTCGATCAGACCAGCTCTGCGCACAGGAGAGTAGCTCTCGATCAGCACTAAAAAAGGCACAGCGCGCAAAACAGTGCCTTCGCCAGTCAGTTCGGAGTTACATATACGGCGGATAAAGTGGTGCCAACTTTGCCAGTGCAGTGAGTACATATCGCAGCATGAAAGCAGCCACCATATTCCGTTAGCTTTTTTTTAGGTTAGAGGGTATTGATTTCGTTAGGTGTCCGGTCGGAGAGTTTCCTATTGGTAGTCGCACCTGTTTAGGGTATCTGTTCCGCTGATTCGTAGTCCTCCTTCCCAAAGCTGACTCAGGAACATTGCGAAGCTTAGGTTCCAGAAAATCTGTCTATCTAGAGGGCAGCTCGTGTGACTGTTGTGGCCGCCGTGTGACATTGGGCGCCACACGTGTCTTGCTGTGTCTTGCTGAGGAGACGGCATACTTTATCCCCGGTTGTTGTGCGTCCTCTGAAGGATGTGGCATATAGCATGATATTATCGACTACTGATGGTAGAAGACGGCGCCAAATGTTGGTTGCTCGTCTAGTCCGCCGGACAGGATTTTTCGTATTCTGCTGAGACTTTGGCAGTTTTTTATAGGTTTCATCTATGTTTAGCACTTTGCTGATAGTGAATGTGTGGAACCTTGGGCTCGGAAACCGCGTTGCCTTCCGACAGCGCCCCTTACCTTTCAATTACATAACAAGTGCTCAGTTGCTTGGATTATGCGTTGATAGCGTGCTACGCAGTTCATATACATATTGCAACGCTCAATGTGTACGTTTCTTTCCTTGGACTTCACAAAAAGAGTCCTCCATGACCAAAAGACCATACCACATGTGGGTATCCCAAGAGGGCGAATTCGACCAGTTACGTATTTAACAGTATGTGATAAAGAAATAAAGACCAGAACAAGAAATCAATATATAAAAAATGCTGAGATTTAGTGTAGCTAATTAGGGCTTCCGCACATCAGGGTTCTGTGCAACGAACGTTATTAATGGGCTTAAATAACGGCACCAATTATCCGGGCAATTCAAGCTTGCTACAGCAATTTATATATATATATATATATGTTGGCAATTGGCAATATATATATATATATATATATATATTGTTGGCAATGCCGTGTCAATGCCAGGCCTAACTTTTGCGCCCAAGAAACGTTATAACCGTTAGGCCGTTGGGGTGTTGTCCCCGTCAGCCCAACGTTGGGCCAGCTGTAGGTTTTCAACAATACAGATGACTGGGATCGCTTTAGCGGCTTGGTCTTGGGTGTAATTGGCAGAAAATCAATCTGTAACGATTTCGTATGACATTCTCCCGCAGAAAACAGTAGACTACCCCGGCAGAGAAACACTATATATATATATATATATATATATATATATATATATATATATATATATATATATATATATATATGAACGAGCAATATCGCTTAGTGGCAAAGTCGTTGCCTTACATTCGGGAGACCTGGGTTCGAGACCCAGACCGGCCACTCTTAAATTGGTTTGCGTGGTTTTTAATTTAATTAAAAATCTGCCATGACATGAAAAAACGTACACGGGCATTAGCTTTACGAAAAAACTAATATATATATATATATATATATATATATATATATATATATAAATTGCCCGGGTAGGACTTCGTATGCAGGTTACGCCAGTCAATACAGCAACTCGCATGTGCAGCTCTGACGGTTTAGAAATGCTCTCAGTTTGTTATGCATGATTTCTACTTCGTTTTTGTACAGACACACAAAATAACTGCGAAGGCGAGGCGAGAGAATTATCGGTCATTATATGGTCCCTTAATACTATATATATATATAATTTTTTTTTATATAGACATATCAGATATTGGACAATAGTAGCTCGACTGTAGTGTCTTACCATTCTATTTGTTTTTTTGTTTTGTAAAACATAAACTTGCAATCGGCCTTGGACATTTGTATTTATAGGAGTTTGTCTAGGAGGCAATGCAAAACGCAGTCCCGAGGACGTTAAATCTTGGCTGAGGGTCAGCCCGAAAAGTTCAATTTAAGGTTGATCACCTTAGCTAAGGGCCTGCGAGAAGAGAAATCGTTAACTGTGGCAGTCGTCTAGGTACGCCCATAGCGCCAGAGCTCCAACTGGCTCCTTGTCTGGAAAGACATAAAGGAACATCGGAGCCTAACATACGATCAAGCTTGAATGGGGGATCTTCGATGGGTCCATAATTACGCAATAAGGGGTCTTACTTAACCTTGAGGAATAAAAAGGCAACCGTGTCCAAACCGATGGTAGCAAAATGCCGATTTCGTTTGTCGGCGATATCCGTCGGATTGGTTATGAAACGGCTAGGAACTATAGTCAATGCGTCAAGGTGGTAGATCGACTAAACGTCTCTGTCCACTGCAAGTTTTATTAATATAACTGCGAAGTTGAGGCGTGGCACTTCTCAACGTAAATAATCCAATTTTGTAAAATGCACTTTTTGTAGCTAGAAAGTCATGTTTGTAACGCTCCCGGCTTCTCTGGTAAGCACGTTTACTCTAAGGAAGTTAACCTTTCTGTGTCATATTGACATGGCGTCGGACCCGACAAAGTCCCGGAGTGAAGCGGACATAACTTTTCGGCAGGATGCCTAAGCGACGCGTCCTGGCAAAGGGGCAAAGAGAATTTTTCGAAACTGAGAACAATTTCCCACGGCAGTGTCGTCAATGCAACTTAGTTGACGCGTCTTGCGCTTACGATTAGAAGTTGCCTTCAAATGACTCACACCCAATAACCAGTTTTGCATCAATGGTCACTGTTTCAGTGTCTGGTCAAAGTAAAGGCTTGTGGAGGCATTTTGCTTTCTTGCTTACGGAAGCCCGGATTGGACAAATTGACGCTCTAACCGTTTTATTGTGTTGCTCTATTGTTTTCAATAGTAGCGTGGTTCCAACGTGCTTCGGAACGCCATTAGAACGTCCAACATTTGTCTCGGTTCAGCAGCACTCACGCAGTTGATATTGCGCGCCGAAACGTCTTTCTCGATAGTCACAAAAGGAGCCGGCTCTGCTTGTGATACGCCAGGTTCAGTCGAAGACGTTAACCACTTATACTTAGAATTGTGTCTTTCATCAGCTGCTGTCGCACTCGAGACAACGACGCTCGTCGGCGCAGGCACATCGGCGCAGGCTAGCGTCTCCTTATTAACTTTCGAAGAATTATTCGCCCCAAAGTTACTGGTCTACGCAGCATTCGTTCTCTGTTCAACAGCGCTTCTCCCGCATGCTATTGCTTAGGAGGAAACCGACGAACTACATAGAGCAGACGATATATGAGGCTGCGTCTGCTGAATAACGAGCAGGATAATTGGCAAGGAAACTAAAACTCCAGGAAGAACGAGGCATTAGGGTACCAGCCCCCTTCCCCCCTCCCAGGGGTAAGAGCTAGCCTCGAATAACAAAGTAGTGTATCACAGAACAAGCAGCAAAACATTAGGTGCACATTAAGTGCACGAAGCCAACGCTAGAACAATGGCAAACCATCAAATCACGATGACCTATGATGAACTCATAGAATCTCGGCAACACAGTCGCAGACTTTTACGCTGTTGATCTCTGCGGAGGCATGACAAGTTGAGTGTCATACTGAACGTCACAGATACAAAGGTGAGGCCACAATCAACAGAAGACAGACGCCGAAGATCGACGGAGCCGGCTTACAATGATCTGCACTTGACGAGAGGAGACCAACAAATCACTACTATATACTGATAATTGGGAATGGGGAGAACCAGTTATATATATATATATATATATAGTACCTGTTTAGAAACAATGGTTAAAGAAGGAAATCGCTGAAACTCTACTGTCATTTTTACATGGGGCGGATAATTGCTGAAAGACGGAATCTGCCGGAAACATCAGCTTTACTGTCTTCCTTCTGTTGTTGGTAAGAGTGCACGGGGAGTCTATACAATGACGCTGACCGAAACGCAGCTGTTGATTACGATCAGCACTAATATGAAAGAGCCAATAGCGCAGTATTGTGGAAGCTGGCAAGCACTCCGCGTAGCCGCTGAGACTTCATTAGCTTTTTGAGAGACGCCAGCGCTTCTCAAGAATAACTAAGCTTCGAGTTAACAGGAGAAATCCCCGAAGAGGGCGTCAGTCAGTCATCTATCAAACGTGCCCCCACGGGAAATCTGTTCGATTGAGGTTGGCACACAGAAATACGAGCAACATGTGGGTGATTCCTTTATCCAGATATTCTCGGTAGAGTCGTTTGCCCAGCCACCAAGGCTTGCCTCGTTCTTACGATATTGCAGGCAGGTAAAATAGACCGTTTAGGCGAGCATTTCCGATATCGACAAAGGGTTTTTTCAGTGCCAAGTATTCACAAAACCAAAATTCACTAAAGGACCTATGGCGCTCCGTGATTCTTGTATTAGTGACAGTGCACAGATCACTAGAAACAACGACAAAGTGTTATCTTTATGCTCTCCGCACCCCAGTACGTTCCGCACAAAACACTCGCGGAATAGCAGCTGCGAAACGACCCATGATGAGCATACGAATGAGGCCAGTAGAATGAATCTGGTCGGGGTTTAAACCCCGAAGAAGCGGTCTTAACTTCACAACTCTCACGACGCGAAACACAGAAAACACAGGGGCACAATGATAAAGAGCCTGACAGAGGAACTTAGTGTCACCTGCTTACGAACATGGACAAGGCGACGAGCATCGCACTAAAACGTGCAGCCAGCTCCATATCTCCGGACACGGCGGCGGTCGTGGTTTTACTTGAATCGATAGGCGCTTTTACTCGTACTATGCAGCCCCAATATTTTAGCGCGTTGGGCTTAGCCGCAACCATCCGAATGGGGCTCGCAGTGTTCGAGTGGGTCGCGGCCGAAGACCTTGTCGTTTTTAGCACGAGTGCGCCCACCATAACGGCAAATCCTACAACGCCGTATCAGCCTATCACACGTCAGAGAGCCGAACAGCTCTGGAGGCCTCTTAGAGCCTTTATAGGACCCGAAGGCCAGCTGTCTGCAGCGGTGGCCTTCCAAAGGTTCCTAGAGGCGGCGTGCAAGGCCCCTCTTGGGCCGTAGCACACACTCGGGACACCGCAGTACGCAAAAACACTGGTGGACTCTTGCGCTTGGGCCTTTCTTGAAAACCTAGGGCCGCCCATACAAGAGTATTAGGGGGTTTTCGTCTTCAACAGGAAACAAACGAAGCGCTCTTCCCCCAGCATTCACTGTTCGACGGCGCCCCTTTGCTGGAGGCCCCAGGGAAGGACTTCCGGAGGCATGCCGGATACTGCAGCATGTCTCAAATAAGGAAAGTCGGAGGCCCAGAGGGTGTCCCGATCCCTGCAGTTACAAATCCGATGAAATAATTCCAGGAAGCAGTAGCGACCGCGGCGACGGGGGTGCTTCGGCCAAGCTTGCTCCCTGGCGCATGAAGAGCACAGGCCTAGAGTTATATCTAGCTGGCTTCTACCTCCTTATCGGCTCGGCTCCCTAGCCAGTTGCGAAGGCACTCCTCTGGACCTTTTCGGAGGGGAACGGCCTGTTGTCAAGGCGCCCAGCACGGGTTTCGTAAGGGCCACTGAATTGTCGGCACGATAAGACTGGTTCAGACGCAACCCTAATTCTTCCACGAGTCCCCGCCTAGAAGACGGATAGGAGCTTTCAAAAGCCTACCGTGTAGAGTAATTCTGGGGACTTTTCAATAAAAACAACCGTGTGAACAGTCTACCTTTTAGAATTCTCCATACGCATTGCAACTATACACTTAAATCACCTGATACGGTCATGACCAAATTATGGAACGCTCTCGATAAGAGTTAGATGACTGTACATCGCCTCATATAATCAAAGAAAGATAGCATCCAGAATTGCTCCGCAAATATTTATTGTTATAACAATACAATTGTGAAGTGTGCATGTGTATCCTCGTTTCATTTGTTTCATGGTTTCCATCTAGCTATTCTCAGCCCATCGCACCTAATATCGACGCGACATTTCCTCTGCAAGCTGCCATGTGAAAGCAAACTCGTCTTCGCGTATATCCCCGGTGTATCTTGTATTCGATCACTCAAGTCCTTTATTAATTTTTTCGTACTTCCGCTGACCGGGCCCATTGTATCGATTGCAATCGGCGCGAAATTGTATCTAGGCTCTAACTCTATATGATTTACGCCACTTTTATTTCTGCGTGTTCGGCAACCCATCCCGCTTAGGCGGGGCTGTCTCTTGGATCCATGTAAATCTTAGATAGTGACTTCATTGTTGTTTCGCTCGTTCGTTCGTTCGACCACCGGAATTGACCTTGCTGCAGTGACTCTTCTCCTATACGAGGCCGCCTAGTTGAGATGAGTTGAGCTGTAAGAGCCATCAAACAACTCAAATGTTTGTATTGCCACAGCTACTACATGCCTCTTCATAATATCACTGCTTGGGCAAGTCCTCTTTATCGTCGCCACTTTACGCCTAGGCACTTCGCTGTAAGATGCTTATTTGGACATATTGCATCTATATGTGTACACACATATAGACAAACATAAATATGTTATACACGTATGTATATAAACATACAAATGCATATATATATATATAGCTACCGAGCCCAGCTATCAGCGACTGTACAGAAGTACCATACATGAGCTGGAACGGCGCTAGCGCTGTCGATATGGTATTGTCGTCAGCATCGCAGCTAGGGGTCATAATCCATAGCCTTCTCTCAGCTCTCCGCAAACACTGTAAGGTTCGCCCACACAATAACGCTAAACTCCCACATACTGATACAAGCGATACAATCGATGCAAAATCTCAATGACATAGACAGCAGCGAGAGGACGCTCCGCTGGGCTATACACCTTTCATTGCTTACAGGAGAAAAAAGACCGTACAAGCACAAACCCTGGTTCGACCACGAATGTAGAGCTTTAAAATATGTAGTTTGTACCAACAGAAATTATAGCTAAAATGATTTTACCAAGTGGCGTTAATGACACAAGCGTTTAAAAACATGATACGAGAGAAAACGGCAGCACTACAAACAACAGCGACGACTAAATCTTATACAGCTGAATAGCAGCAGTGTGAATAAACCGTGGCTCTTCCTGCCACATAGGGTAGATTCAGGAAACCCGCTCACAAACGATAATGAGTGGATTACACATTTCAAAAACATTTTGGGAAACGAATTTAAACTCCCGCCCAGAGATGACTTAGACGAAGCTCTTATGTTCACAGATGATGACGTCATAGGTGCAATAATATCGAGACAAAATGACAAATCAGCCGAGCCGGATCTTATTGTATACGAACATTTAAGACCTAACGTGCAAACTATAGGCCCGTATCTGACTAGGCTCTTTAACAAATGCGCTTGACAAGGCAAAATACCTAATGAGTAGAGAAAAATACTCATGCAGCTCATTTAAAAAAGAAAGGGGATTACACTGACCCGAAAAACTATCGAGGAATTGCCTTAACTAGCTTCTTATACAAGCTGCTTACATCGCTCACAGTGAAGAAGATATATGAATGCACCGTTAATGATCTATCGTGTGAACAGTTCGGATTTTTATCAGGAAGGTTAACAGCAGACGCGGTACGATTTGTGAATAAACACGTAAACGAACGCCAACGAGACAAAAATTGGACGTATGCGGCTTTTGTCGACTTCCAAACCGTGTTCGACACTGCGAAACACTAAAACAAAGATTCTTCGCTTCAGCCGCGGCGGCTCATACACGGTTGCCAACCATCATCGCGTCAAGATCAACAGTACTTGCCTTGAGCTGGTCAACCATTTCTCGTATCTTGGCGTAACCGTGACACCGCGACTGACTGATTCGAGGGCAGACCCATCAAGGAGCTGTGAGCAAAGGCCACGGCCGCGATTATGCTACTCTGAGACATTCGAGATGTGGATCTTGAAACAGCAGTGAAAATATTCAGAATGAAAATTACTCCAATACTCCAGTACTGTCACCAAGTAATTGTGCCGCACCTAACAGTACGCGATCTCAAAGGCGTGCTTTTTGAAAAGTGTACTGGGATTACCCAAAAACGCGTCAGCCACACTGGCGCACTAGAGCTATGCGGAGAACGCACTCTGGTAGAAGACTTAGTGCTAGACATATTATCGACCAGTACGATTACAATCGATATGTGCAGAACATTCAGAGAAGACCGAAACGTACATTTTGTTATGTGTAACTATACAGATGGGCCTGCTTTTCGCTCTGATAAGTGGAAACGTGCCCTTCGTAGTAACCGATCACTAGTGTGCAGGGTAACATGGCACGGTTATCACCACTATATGTGCCTGAAAGTGAATGTTATGATATATATATATATATATATATATATATATATATATATATATATATATATATGTACATATTTATATATATATATATATTTTTTTTTTGTACGCATATAAGATTGCTAAACTCAGGAACGTATTTCATATACACGGTGTTACTTGAGTCACCTGTATATGATTGACACCTTCCAGATGTTCGAAGGTTTCGCCTTTTAAGAAACTCTAAGGTAAGCAGAACAGATGGTAAGCTAAGCTGGCAGGACGATGAGGTTGGTGCTGTAGAGTAACCCGTGAGAGATTCGGCGACTTGCAGCGCTTGCCACGCACGCGGACGAATACGTATGCCTCGATGGAATACGACGCATCTAGGGTTGCACAGTTCGTTTGCACAGGACCATTTTTCGAGCTGCTGGCAGTACTACTACTACTACTGCTACTACTATTACTACTACTACTACTACTACATGTTACTGCTAATGTTTCTTCGTTCTGCAAAACTGCTCGGAGTTCAGAGCCATGATTTTCCTATCGCACCACACGCAGAGTACGGTGTTCTTAGCGCGAAGACCCGCGTTCGCAACGGTGTTGGGCCCGGTGCCGCGTTTCGACGACCACGACCTTGTGCGAGAGACCACGTTGTTGTTTCGGCAATTCGCTTCTCATTGCCAGTACTCCAGCTGTTTGTCTCTTCTCTGAAAAAATGCTGTTTGTTCTTTGCCAAACGACATTCATTTGTTTTCGAGGCATTGCGACACCTATACACCATCATCCCGTGCCTGCCCGCGCTGTGTTCACCATGTGTGCCATCGCGTTAACTGTCAAAAACGATAATGCGTATTACAAAATACGAGACAACGTGATTTATCTGTGTCTACGATAGAAGGCTGACCTGTTTGAAGTCAATATATCTCGTTAAAATATCTACTACGAAGGCGATCGAACCATCCCATTGCTATATAAGATCGCATACAGTCGCCAAGAGAATCGCCCTCGGTTTTCCTGGTAGCAGAGAAACATATTTTCATGCATGAGTAAATCTTCGTAGGTGCCATTTTTCTGTTTTTCTGTTGCAAAGGAAAAATCACCCGCTGTCGAAGCGAGATCCGTTCAACAAGATTTTATTCGTTATCGTCGCCGACTAGAACAGCGCTTAATATTCAACAAATCCCTCTAACTGACTATATATACCGAATCAGTTAGAAGGTTCCGTTGGATGGTGACCTTTATATAATATATATATATATATATATAGCAACTTATTCAACAAAGTGCGAAGAAAACTTGACTGCCCCTACCCACGAAACCCCAAACAGCTAACCCGCTAATTAACAACAAAGAGTGGCATCTACATTTTACAAACATATTTCTTCTTTATTGTCGCCGAATAGAATAGAGTAACTATACAACGGAGCTTTCTAAGAGACTTATGAATATATAAATATATATATATATATATATATATATATATATATATCCATATCTCGAGTCACTTAGAAGACTCTTGATAGTGACCTTTATTATATATATATATGTAGCAACGCCCGCAACTTATACAGAATAGTGCAAAGAAACCTTGGCTGCCCCTACCCAAGAGACCCGAAGCAGCTAAACAGCTAATTAACGACGAGGAGAGATTAAAGAGGAATGTGACACTGCCCGACATGGACTACCCAGGAAAGTTCAGACCTTTTACTGAAGCGGAAGTTATCCAAGCAATTAAGGCCAAGAAAACAATAAATCTGCAAAACCGGACCGGGTGTTCTATATACACTTAAGGTCAGACCTAGGTATTATATATCCAGTCTCAGCAAATCCTTATAAAAACTGCCGTAGTCAAGGTAAGAGACCTGAAGAGTGGAGAAAGAGTTTCTTGAACCCCATATATAACGGCGAACGGCAGACGCTACTGACCCGATTTACCGAAAAACAGCACTGAAGAGTTCTCTGTACGAAACACTTATATCACTTGTCGTGTCAAGTTCATATATAAAAGCGCTAAAAAAATGTATTATTTTGAGCAACACGCGTTCCTTCACGGGCAATCAACCGAAGATGCTATCATCTTTTTGCTGGACTATGTGGAACAACGTCGCCAAAGTTAAGAAATTACATATACCGCATTAATAGATTCAAGGACCACATCTGACTCGCACCCAAGGGACCGTCTTTTAGAGATTATTCATAGCAAATTGTCAGTACGAGAAGCAATGTACAACTTTGACCGGAACACACTTCACCATAACTCCATCATAGTTAAGAACGTAGACCACTATCTCAAGGACACCAGAACGCAAACGGTACGATTGGGCCGCCGCATCAAAATGAATAGCACTGCATTGAAGATCGTCAGCCACTTCTCTGATCTCGGCGTTACATTGACGCCACGGCTCTCTTTTAGCAGATATGTCAAGATGATACTGGCCAGAGCAACGGCAACTTTCATGTTTGATATCGACTTGAAGACCGCGCTAAATATATTCAGGCTGCAAATGGTCCCTATTGTACGACACGGTCTGTCTGCAATAGTACCACTAGACCAAATGTCAGATATGTCCAGACGTCAAAGACTGGATAGGTAACAGCTCCAGGTTCGAATGAGAGCCTGAACTGCTGCGTCTCATTTTACGTGTGTGTGTGTGTCTGTCTGTGTATCTGTTATAACTATTTAATAAAGCAAAATTGTATTATATGGCAATGGCTTCGTACTTCAGTGGCGCGGGAGAGAACTTAGCAACGTATAACAACACCGTTCAACCCCCCCCACTTCCCCTCCCCTTTCCAAACCTGCAGTTCCAACGACCTAATCAAGAGGCCTAGAGACCATTGTTGGCAAATTGTCCCATTGTAGTTCATGATCCATTGTTCGTGGTGGAAGAGGTGCTGTATGCTACAAGGGTGGTGGAGTTCGGTCAACACCAGCACCTGCGGCAGAGGACCCACCGTAGAGCGACCTCCAGAGTTTTGTTAGGGCCGCCTGCAGTCGGTCTTTAACCACCGTCGTTAGGTAACAGCAGCAACGAATAACAACAACAAATAACAAGAACAACAATGGCAACAGCAACAACAACAACAACAACAACAACAACAGCAACAACAACAACAGAAATGGCAACAACAACAACAATGACAGAAATGGCAACAACAACAACAATAATGACAGAAATGGCAACAACAACAATAACAGAAATGGCAACAACAATAATGACAGAAATGGCAACAACAACAACAATGACAGAAATGGCAACAACAACAACAACAACAATAATGACAGAAATAGCAACAACTGCAACAACACTATCTTGACTGTATTTGTTGCACTGTACTCTAACAGTCGGGAAAATCGTTAAAAACAAACAGTAGCGTTAGCAGGAGCGGAGAGGCGGCAGATGCAGCGGCGACAGCAACAGGAACAGCAGCACCCACACTCTGTTCCAACAACAATGAGCATTGCCGCTTGCCTGGTTTGACCTAGCCGCATGACTTGGCGTGTCGAGACAACGAAATGCCGCCAGTCGTCCAATCGAGCGGGTAATGCTGCTGCTGCTGCTGCTGCCGCTGCCGCTGTTGCTACGCCCTACTATTTCTACCGCCCGACTAAAATTGCTCTCTGACCAAAACCATGCTCTAACTAGAATCGTTGTTGTTCTGTTGCGCGGCCAGTTGCGCACCGGACAGGCGCGTCGTTTTGTTGTGTTCCATCCACTGTTGCTCTCTCTCTGCACGCTGCACTCTCCTCCACATACGTTGCAGCCAGCCAGACAGACCCACAGCTGCTGCTCCACAGATGGATCGATCTCGACCACACTTGGATGGACGACCGGGCACGCCTACATAGAGACACATATGGAACAGCAGTTACTTGGGCAACTTCCGCAGCAGCAGCAGCTGCTGCAATTGCTGCTGGGTCTGTTGATTCTCTTCGTGTTGCGGTTGCTGCAATGCCCCCCCCCCCCCTCCTTCCTCCCCCCCAACGCGGAGCAGTAAAAACGCTAAAGCACAAATGACCTTTTCGGTAGATGACCACGTCCACGGTGGCGACGATAACAGCAACAACAGCAGCAGCAACAACAACAACAACAACAACAACAACAGCAACACACAACAACAACAACAACAACAACGAAACAATAATAAAATTATCAAAAAAAACAATATTATGTACACAAACAGCAACAATAAAGATAATAAAGACAGCAACAACAACAACAACAATAACGACAACACACGCAGCGTGAACAACAACACCGACAACAATAACGACAACAAAAGCAGCGTGAACAACAACAACAACAACAACAACATCGACGACGACAACAGCAACACTAACGACAACAACTACATCCACAACGACTAGAAGTTTCCCTCCCTTTTTCCTTTCTAGTTTGCTTGCTTCCAACCAACAGCTATTGACCTAACTACAAAAACAACATTCTTATCCACTTCTTCTGCCTCCTCTTTAAACTCTCCTACCCGTAACGGTTGTCTAGTTACTACAAACTAGCAATATTAGCAACTACTACAACTACTACTATGATTTGCCGATAAACAGTGCAACCGTGCACAAGTTGCGGCTGAGGAAGCGACAGCAGCATTAGCAGCAGCAGCAGCAGCCGTCACAACAGTAACAGCGACAGAAACAACAACAACAACAACAACAACAACAACGACATCAGCTGTACACGTGCTGCTGAAATTACTCTCTCGTTCTTGCCACGCGGTCAGGATGAACATCAGCCGGCACACGCTCGTAGAAAGCGGACAAGTGCAGCAGAACTATTCGCAGCGGTTGACGTTGTAGCTGAGGCCGTAGAATAGTTGCGTCTGTAGAAGCCGACGTTTCGCTCTCGTTATTTCCGTTGTTCTTCTTGTCGACGTCGTTGCTGTTGTCGCCGTTGTCGTTATTGCTATTGTTGTTGTTGTTGTTGTTGGTATTCTTATTGTTGTTGTTGTTGTTGCTATTATTGTTGTTATTGTTGTTGTTGTTGTTGTTGTTGTTGTTGTTGTTGTTGTTGTTGTCGTCCCTGCAATGGTAAAGCTTCGCTGCTGCTGATGTATGTGGTGTGCGCGCAACACCGTAGCTAACTTGACTGCAGATTTCATGTACGTTTAGATCAACGTGTGCCTTTGTGCCTTTGTGTGTGTGTATGTATACGAGAACCGCGACGAAAACACCGGCAGCGCGACACGACCTTGCTGTGTGTCGTATGTAGTCGTGCGTGCATTTTTCGCATGTTTGCACGTTATGCGATATCGGTGTTTGTTCTGCGTTCGCTTGTACGCGTTTCGATATGTGTGTAGCTAACCTGTGAGTAAGTGAGTGAACGATAGTGTGTGGGGCTGTATCGTCGGGCGGCGGAGGGGGGAGGGGGTGCGCGTGAGCTGCACAAATCCTCTATTATCATCATCATCATCATCATCACCAGACGCAAAAGCACCAGCAGCAGCAGCAGCAACAGCAGCAGTAGCGGCGTGGAGGTGCTGAATCGCCGCTGCATGCATTGGTGCCATCGGTCGATGGATATATGCGGCATGTTTAGAGAAATAGAAAAATATTCCATCTTCCCGATAGAAGTGGAGCAGTGGTGAGTGAATATGTGTGTCAGGCGTATATACATGCAGTATCAGGAGAACAGCAATACAGCTTGCTATGCGCGCGTGTTGTCACCAGCAGAAGCACAACTAGAAGAAAAAGAAAAACAAGTACAACAACATTAACATTAAGAAGATTAGCAACAAACGCAAGAACAACAGCAACAATATCAAAACGGCAACAACAGGAACACAGACAACACCTACGGCGGCAGCAACAGCAACATCAGCCATCATCGCCATCGTCGTTGTCGTCGTCGGCGTCCGCTAAGCGCGCGATTACTGACAGGAAGGTGTGAATAATGAAGGTGACCTTATGCGGGCTCACCTGTTAACGCGTGTTCGGACGACTGCCACTGTTTCGATTATTGTTGATGTGTCTGTCGGGCGGCTCAGATCGGCAATCGATCGAATCGAGCTTTCGGCAAATTGACAGCGTCTACAAACTGCCTACTTACGGTACAGTAAACGGTTGACGGACGCCCCGCCCTCCCGTTCATTCGTCCCGTGGTGGTCGTGGTGGTGGTTCCATTCGACCATCACGCGGTCATCAGCAAACCAACTACAAATTTTCCATCACCCAGCGCGCTGCGGAGATGAGTCGGATCGACCACCCGACGCAGACGGAAACGCCGACGTCACGGACGCCGTACGTTTTGTCATCAGCTAAGACACGCCACGGTACGTGCGCAAAGCTCTATTGTCGCGGGACCAAGTGCCAAGTGCCGGAAACACTAGCAGTGGCAAAATCAGGCCACTAATTGGCTCGAATTGTCTTATGTATTTATATTCGTAGTGATAGTAGTAGTAGTAGTAGTGTCGAGCCCGGTGGCGTGGTGGCTTAAGTCTGCGCCTCGCAACCGGAGGAGACACATAGGTGCGCGGGTTCGAGCCCCACCATTTGCACATTTGTATGTATAGGGGTCCGTCTATGAAGCAATGTGAAAAACAGTTCCGTGAACGTTATATCTTGGCTGAGGGTCAGCCCAAAAGCTTTACTTTTTTAGTAGTAGTAGTAGTAATAGTAGTCTAGTATTAAACATTTTTTAAAGAGGTTGTGTTTGGTAATAGTAGCAGATTTTGTAGTAGAGGTTGTCGAGCCCGGTGGCGTGGTGGGTGCATTCGTCTGCGCGTCGCGACCGGAGGAGACACATAGGGTTCGAGTCCCACCGTTGCACATTTGTATTTGTGGGGGTCCGTCTATGAAGAAGAAAAGCAGTCCCATGGCTGAGGGTCAGCCCGAAAACTTCACTTTTTGTAGTAGTAGAAGTTGTATGCGAATACCACAAGTACGCTAGTACAAATACTACATGTATTTGCTTACCGACCTAACAAGGTGACTTAGCGGCAAATTCAATACCTTTTACATTCAGGAGGTCGTGCGTTCAAGAGTAAAAATTGTGTTTATGCTGTTTTCAATTAGACACGGAGTAACTGCCACAAGCAGTTAACTATAACCAGCCATGATCGCGGATGAACAAAAAACGGGAAGGATAAGGTCTAAGAAAAACCTGGCGAATTACCATGCACCTCCCTCCCCTCTCTATTTGATTATAATAGTAAAACACATTTATTACTATTATACTCTATATAATTTCATATGGCCTGCTTTATTAGCATCACTTGATCAGTGCCGAAGGTAGCAAGTTTCACGATATGTTTATGACACACTCGTTTCGGTGGGCAGCTCTACGGTGACTTTTGGGACCCATCGGAGTACACGTACTAGCAGCGTATTACTATATGCGCTCTACTTCGTACTATTGCTGCGCACAAGTTTCCAGCATGGACACATTCTCGAGTCGTGCACGAGCTGCGAAACGTGGAAGCAGCTCGCAGACGACCTCGATAATGCAAGTTCGCGCCTCGCCTCTCGCACGCAATGAAAAACGATTTAGCATTTGCGTAACCACACTTGTGGCTGCCAGCAGAGAACTTCGCAAACTGGCTGGAAACTAACTGGGCCTGTTGCTACCGAATAACTGCAAGGTTTATTTGTCTGCACTCCTAGGTCTAGTAGCATGCGACCGACGGTCTAATAGCATGCGTCTGTCAATTTTCCTTCTGATGATATGTTGTAAACTGTGGACTGCATGGACTCTTTGCTAGTAGAAGCTGCACGATTATAAACATGATCGGTAATAGACTTGGGGCAACTCTGCGAGATCTTCGCCCAGCTAACAGTATATGATCGTGCTACATACATATGTAACGAACTAGGCTGCCGTAAGGATGAAGAAGTCCGTTTCCATCTGGTGGTGGTGCTGGTGGTGGTGGTGGTGATGATGATGTTGTTGTTACTTCTACTTCATAGAGCCCTTTCCCGCTCCACTCAAGGTCAAAGTCACGTTTGCGATTATACGTTGAGAGGAACGAAGTCCATATAATGTCTCGATGGAGGCAACTTGCTGTCTGCGCACTTTTGTCCTGTACATGAGGACGAAGGTCCAAGTAATGTGTCATATACCACCTTGAAATGTCTGCTGTGTTCACTTTATGCCGTGAACAGCACTAGAGTAGTACGATTTCGTTTTAGCCAACGCAGTGCTTTGTGGTGCGTATAACAGGCATGCTGCATTGCAGCGGAGTTGACACTGACCACAGCAGTGTCAACCCACCGTTTTTTCGACAAAACTGGCCTTTTTCGACAAAACGGACGTTTCTACTTGATTATTGCCAGACACCGAGTAAATGCCACGTCCCGACCGGATATTCGGCTTTTCGAGAGTCGACCGAGAGAGGCGTGTCTGCCTACGGTCACGTGGCACAAATGCGCGTCTAATGAGAAGACGCCTGAAACGAGGTCAAGTCGGCGAGCGAATGGCCGGGAGATCGGCTCTTGAGACTTGTTCTCGAGAAAACGCATACAAGCTTGCGTCTGCCTGCCTGCCTGCCTAAAGAAACCGAGTCTACCGGCGTGTTCGGCGGAAAATTCGACATAATGTCAGAAACCTCGCTAGCTTGTTCGTAGCGAATAGCGAATAGGCAGATAGGCGAAAAGTCGATATGCTGTTATGTCTAACGTTAACGCTTTCACGTGCAGAACCGTACAATTCTGCTATTACGATCGAAATGTATTCCAACTTAAGACCCATCATTTTTGTACCAAAGTGATGGTGCTGCGTGACGTAGTTGCCGAATAACTAAGATTTTCGATAGCCATAGTTGTTATATTTTACGTTGAAGCTTTTACGTTCAGAACCGTAAAGTTTTGCCAAGACGTTTCTGCTCCCTTCTTCCATTGGGAAAAATGATTTTATTGCCGAGCTCTACCAAACCTCGAAATAGGTACCTAATTTGCTCATACACCATTTGCAAGTACGCATGCCTTTGCATTCGATATGGCTGTCGAAAAAGCTTAGTTACTCGGCAACTACGTCATGCAGCACCATTACTTCGGTACGAAAATGATGGGCATTAAATTTACTATTGCCTGAAAATCGTTTTTTGGGCGTACATTTTTTGTCGCAATTGCAACATTTTACGGTTCAGCACGTGAAAGACGTTAACGTTAGACATAACAATATATCGATTTTCATGACTTTCTTTAATATAGCTACTCGTTTTTCGCTACGGAAGCTAGCGAATTGTCGTTCATTATGCAGAATTTTGAACCGCCGATATGATCGGTTTCTTCATGCGTTGACTCGTTCTCCCGTAAACGAAGATTTTGCACAACTATGTAGGAGAAAAAAGACAGAATAACTGCCTTTATAAATGTTATCCTCACTCCTAAATAAAACGTTTTCACTCCCCCCCCTCATTGGGAAAAATTGATTTTCTTACCGAGTTCTATTAAACCTTAAAATACATACATAGTCATTTGTTGCACCCTATAAAAAACTTAAAAAAAGAAACAATATATTTATATATACATAAACGAGAGATAGCCTATGAAGTCTATAATGGGTGTATGCATGCCGCAACCTTTAGAGTCTAATCTCAAGAAAAATATGAGAGATATTAGACGGGAGGGAACCGACTCACCATATGCGCTGGGTGAAAGTGACGAGTCACACTAAATAACTCACCGACAAGGCACGTGATACTTTATACCAAGCTCAGGAGCTCTTCCCGACATCGGCGTCTCCTCGACGCTAGCGGCTGAGGCTACGAACCTCGAAGCGTTACTAAGGGCAAGATCGCCCCTTCGAGCGAACCCTAGGTCGTCTGGGAATAGTTGTACAATCAGAGCCAATACTTTCCTTCTTCTGACATAGAAGTCAATGTTCCCAAACGTTGATCAGCTGCCAAAGCAAATGCCAATTTGTCGTCCAAAGTTTCGTCGCGAGTTGTTCCACGCTGATCAAGGCTGGCATTGCGTGCTCGGTCTTGCAGGCGATAGGTTTCAGCACATGTGTTCAACAAGCTTTAAGCGTCACACGAGACTTTGCACCATATGGCAGAACTACATGAAGTTTTCGGCCCGTTGACGATCTCATCGTTAGACGAACTTACTTCAACAGATCTCTCTATTTCGCTAAGTAGACCGGCTGTATCGTGGTCTCTATCGAATGTTGACCTTGTGCAGCTATCAGACACGACATTTTTGAACTCACAATATTGCAACATGGCGGCCGATCACCGACTTTCCTTTGTAGGCTTAACCGCACATGCCACCAATGTTGGACAACATATTCAAACGAGTGCACACAGAGTAAAGACCTTCACTTTGCATTAGAACCTTACATTGAACAGATTAGATTTCTGCCACGGTTTCGTTGGGTTCTCTGAGCCGAGACATTGGCTTTGCTTTATAGAGACATACAAACTAGTGACTTGTGTGTCATATTGGTTGTATAATGCTTTTCACTTCTTTATTGAAGAAACGGTCTAAACACAACTCAGCCAAATTTATTACGGCTTGATAACGCCGTTGACAAGCCGTCTATATATAAAATGTACCTATTTACGACGTAGTTAAAAAACTAGACACATTGCAATACCTTTTGCTGAGCGGTGTAGAATTACAGATTGCAATATATATATATATATATATATATACAATTGGGCCATGCTCACCTGTGCGATGGACCAGCCAGAATTGCCGTATATCGAACTTCGAGGAGAGGTCCATAATTGGCCCGACTTCGGAGCACTGAACCTGAACAAGGAGCAGGACGAGAAACAAAGATGCTGTGTACACTGCTCAACCAACAACACTTCGTGGCGCTCGTTATCCGATGAGAACGTCAAATATCCATGAAATACGCAGTTGGTCGAATAGGATCAGCAAGCTCAGCTAGCCAAAAGGCACTACCTTCGCCAGTTACAAAGCTATAATCAATATAATATATAAATAAAGCCAGTTAGTGTAATGCCTAGTTGGATGGTAACGTAGCAATTGCGTTGTCTGGCTAGCGATCGGGTGTCTAAGATGTAGCGGCATGCTTTTTTAAAGCCTTAATTAGCGTTACTGTGTTGTAGTAAATTGTGCCCTAGCACTGCTCGATTCGATGCGTGAGAGCCATCGGAAGTAGATATGGTCGAACTCATTCGACCTGCAACGCTTTCTACCGTTATACAAAGCTGTGGTTTGTCGCACTGTGAGCCGTCATGAGCTAAAGGAGTAGCGCATGTACTGAACTGCATAATATTTACAGTGTAATAATAATAACAATAATTATAATAATATTTATTATTATAAGTATAAACAATGTATTATTATTATTATTTTAGGGAAAAAAAATCATTTATTGTGTTACTAATTAATTGCCAGCCCGACAGATTGAGGTTCTTATGTTTTTTAAAGGACTGTCCTAACTGACGATTAGTTCATTTACCATTGTGTTACTGCGCAAGATAATTAGGCATTACAGTATGTATCATGTACCAAGTAAAGTTTGTTTGTAATGCAGAACGGCATTTGCCCGCGTCTGCAGACTGAAAAAATATTAGACGGCCAAACAGTCTCAGAAACTGAGCCGTAAATGACCTGCTTGGGAATACCCGGATATGTGATACATAGTCGGGTGTTTACCTGCTTTACGTTATATTCTGCCAATCTTTTTTTCTAGAATTATTTAAAAGAGCATAGAATTACTGTTAAATATCGTAACGATCCGATACGAGAGCAAATCTAGGTTATTAGCTAGGTTGGTAGGTTCATGTCTTGAGGAATTGAATGTGGCGCACGTCATATACAATTTATTTGATGTTACCTATTTCTAATGTTTGTAGTGGGTAAGTACGCATATATATATATATATATATATATATATATATATATATATATTTTGACAGTCACATATTTTCGGCTACCTAAATTATTTAGAAGCTTTCTTTATATTTAAAACATTTTTGAGACTCTTCTGAAAGGTAATTTTCGAATCAAGTTCAAATTGGGCGCCATATAGAAATATTATACATTTAATTTGTGAGAATGGTAAGGCAAAGTATATTGTTTTTTGAATTCCATTGAGGCTATATTATATTTAGTCTGTTAGTGTGTATATTAATACCGCACCCACTCTAATTTTACTGACTAGTTCAGCAATGTGCGAATCTCATTTACATTTTTATTTAATAAAGATATAGCTGGTTTTTCAAATGTAAGGGCAGTTACAATCTACATCGGACCCCAAGTCAGATCTAGCAATGAAAAATGTAAGTTCTCGGTTATATTTTCCATCTTTAATCTAGGGCATTATGCAAAGTGCAATTTGAGTCCACTTCTCTTTTCTGCACTCTTGAAGGACCTGCCAAAACAAATTCGGGGTTGTAGAGATCTCGTTAACGTTTTATTATACGCAGACGATTTAGCCATCTATGGAAGTAGCCGTTTCCAGGTCCAACAGGCGCTGGCCAGGCTCAACACAGCCGTTACAGAGTTGGGGTTAACAATTAATCTTCGTAAGACGGAGGCACTAAAGTTCCGTAGAGGGGGCAGGGTCGCACGTGACGACTCTCTTCATATCAGTAGCTTCTCTCTCGCCTACGTCAATAAGTTCCCTTATCTGGGACTAATTATGCCGTCGAATGGGGTAGGGTTCTCGGTGCATGTTATGGAGAGATGCAGGAAAGCCCTTATAGCGGCATCTTCCATCAGGAGCCCGCACCGCCTGTCCCTCGCCACAGCCATTCGCTTCTTCGACCTGAAGATCGCCCCCGTGGCTTCATATGGAGTGGAGTTAATATGGGCGCACCTGACTCCCAGAAACCTCGACCAGCTGAATCAGATAAAAGCAGCTTTCCTGAAACGGACCCTGGGACTCCATACGCCAACGCGCAACCGCCTCGTCTTCCTATTAGCAGACTGTCCGCTTTTTATAGAAGACCTAAGGCGCCGTTATAACCTTCCGCAAACCGCAGCCTTTAACGACTGCATTAGAAAATGGGAGGCGAAATTTTCCGAACTCGACCCGGAATTCTTCAATACCGGAGCGATGAGAAATGCGGAGTGGAAGGGGCCAGAGCGTAGCAACAGGCACGTGATAACACGATTTGCAGTACACGGCTTTCATCACATTTTATGTCAACGCTCTGAATTCCATGAACCATGTGAGACTTGTGTATGCCGCCGCTGCGGTGAACTCTGCCGAAGATACCATGCCGCAAAATGCAATCTTGTGCAATCTTTAAATGAATTAGCCCGTCATTGTGGGGCCTTGTAGCTTATATATTTTATATGTATGTGTATGTATATGTATATATATGTGTGTATATATGATATGTATAGGTGTATGTGTATGTATCCATACAAATGCAGATCACCCGGTGATAGTCTTGACTCAATGTCCTTATAGTTGTTAAAGTGATGTATTTGTGGTTATAATCGCTACTCAACCTGAGTGAATAAATATGAAATGTATTATGCAAGTGTTGAAAACCCCACTTATGTTTACCTCGTTCGAGTTAATGGATTTGCGTTCAAGCTTATATATATGTTCAAGCTCTGGCTATTTTTTCCCATCCACAAGTTAAGTATGGACGTTAGCTTAGATGCTTTGGATTGCAGTTTCTGAGAAGACAATGCCACAATTGGTATACAATAGTATCTGCATATTCGTAGGACATGAATATATATGTAAGTTGAATAATGTGGCCCTAAGAACAGGGCCTTGAGGGACTTTATTATTCACTTTGTACAAATTACTCGTGAGGCCGCTTAGTTTCCTTAATTGGCTTCTACCTATTAGACAAGACTGGATGATATTTAAAGCATTGTCTTTGAGGCCCGTTCGTACACTATATTGTTGAGTCCTAAACGGCTGACACCATCAAATGCTTTTCTAAATCTACAACAATAACTTCTGTGTTATTTTTGCGTTCCGTTGCCTTAACAAGGAACTCTCGTACTTCTATTATCCTTTTCCGAGAATCCCCAGTGCTCATGCCCTATGTATAACTTAGCCGCTTTATCGGCACACAAATGTACCGCATGTTGGTCGTATTTAATTATTTTTTTATAATCCCTTTGTTATTCAAAGTTTTACAGGGAGAAGTATAATATATGTATATGTGAATATATATATATATATATATATATATATATATATATGTGAATATATATATATATTTATATATATATATATATATATATATATATATCATCAGCAGCTGTATATGGATTTTGCAGGTAAATAGATCTGGCTAGATATAAAATATAAACGCATCGTCAGAATGCCGTGCCACATGCATATAGGCACAAATTACAACCGTGTGTTCATTACGACTATCGCCGCTACTTCAACTACGATTGACATTGCTTAACACAAATTGCTTCATTAAGTTATATTGTGTGCTCCATACATACATCTTTACTACAGTGTATTGCAAGTATGTGTATCATACAGATACCAATAGATGCTGTTTATTTAAGACGATTGTGAGGCATTCTAAAGGTTCCTTATATATATATATATATATATATATATATATATATATATATATACATAGAAAGAGACAGAAAAAGAGAATTCGAGCGGGAAAGCTTATTCTTCTTGAACTATATACGACGAAACAGCCCCAGTTTGAGTATGCGTGACGCGCATCAAAAACAGAATTTGGAGGAAACATATAAGGAAAACTTCATTCGGCAATTTATTCTTTCCGCCTCGTGCCGCACTTCTTTGCAACAGCCAATCTTTGAGAAATGCGGCTCACCACTTGTGTTATTTAATATCTCAACTTTGCGAATACCCTGCTTTTCAGGTACGTCGCTGAGCCGAGTCCCTAAGTTTGATCTGCTACTGAACTGTAGAAGCGGCTAGCGATAGTTATAGAAATAACCGGCAGGAAACGGGTTATTTCTACATTAGTAACTGGAAAAGCATTGGCAATATATAACCATGTATATATATATGTGTATATATATATATATATATATATATATATATATATATAATAATGTATAGCAGACAATTATAGTGTTATAATTAAAACTTTTTTTGGTGACGACGGCCTCGCACTTGCAGACACGGTCTTAGTTGCTTTTTCTGTTTCTGGCTATGTATGACATGAATATATGTATATATATATATATATATATGCGTTTGTGCTCAAAATACAGTAAACGTGCGCAAGCCTGGATCTTCTGAGTAATACTATAAGCATAGCCTCGACCTCTTTCACGTGTCTCACCACTTGAGGCTGTTACCCAAACAACCGGGCCTGCTAGTAGCAAGGCAACCGTATGCTTGGCTATTGCAAAGATTCGCAAAAAAAATAGTTCTTCGTATATGTCGTTGTCGGTATGTGTTCGCGTGCTACGTGTACTCCTCGCTCGAGTTTGCCTAGTGTCTACCGTGCATCGGTCTATAGAGAGCATCGAGAGCAAACTACTGTGCGATTCACCGGAACAACGTGCTTCAGCGCCAATCGAGAATCGCGAGTTCAAGGCCCTCGGGGTAGTAGCCTCGGGGCTCCCGACATTGACGCTCGGTCCCTACCTAGAGAAAGCCGCGTGAGCCATAAGCAGCTGTGAGCAGTTTTACGTCGCGTTGCTAGTGATGAGTCAATACATGCGGATTCACGTGAACCTAGCGAAGGTTCCTGCAGACAGCGTGCCTCGCTGCGAGCGATAACTTTGCCTCTGAGGATAGCTGTCCGTGTTATCTCACTTCACTTTGGTGGCAACAGGCGGCGTAGACTTTGACTGTCCTAGTTTATCTGCCGTAGGCTGGATGGGGGCCAACTGGTCTCATGCGACTCGTCTCAGTACAACGTTACTAGGGAATACCGGACGCAAGTTAGTTTCGTTATTACTCGCTATTACTCGAATCGAAGGTTGAACAGACAGAGATCATCCTCGTTGCGTGCGGTTGTTTACCAAGAGCCTCTGTGTGTGTGTGTGGGTGTCCGCCCTCTGCAATTTCAGGTCACGGCGCGTATGGACGGTGCGTACACCTCCTCCAAGCGGCTTTGCGGCCGACACAGTCAATGACGCTTCTGACAACGTTCGTGACCGTCGTCGTTGTCGTCCTCGTACAACCGGTCTCGGCAAGTGGTTCATCCGGCGGCGAGCAATTGCCAAGTCAACCGGCCGTGCCCGAGCTGTCGCGGATCAGCTGTTCGACCGCCATCAGCAACTGCATCAAGAAGTCGACGAACTGTCACCTCGTATACCACACGTATCAGGTCGGCTGTCTGAAGGAACTCGCCGGCAGGTTCGTCAGTTCTACGCATGATTGGATAGATAGATAGATAGTAAGACACATAGCTAGCCATATCAAACAAGAATACCGGGCAATACCCTCCCGCCCCCCCCTCCTCCGTCGCCAAAACTAGGCTAGTAAGCCGGTGAATCTAGCCTTCGCCGAGCGCTCCAGTAGTAGTAGTAGTAGTAGTAGTAGTAGTAGTAGGAGCAGCAACAGCAGCAGAAACAACAAAGCTATATAACGAATATTTACCACCACAATGTTTGTTCAATTCGTACGATTAGTACAGGCGTAGACGTCTGTTTGACTTTCATTTTGTTCACTAGCTCAACTCATGGCGCTCCCAACGGAATTTGCGTTCCCCTACAGACGGTCAAAGGCAAAAAAAGAGAAGAAGAAAGAGGTTGTGATCTCCTGAATGCGTTTAGCTGGTGCTTTTAGGAACCAGTCCGTTCCGTTGCTGGTGGGTCTCATGGTCTCAATTGCGACAGTATCCGAAAATGTATTTTCTAACTAGTTCAGAATATTGACTTTATTTTTTATTTCGCGCTACCCTTGGGTTCGACTGTGACGCAAGTCGGATACGGCCGCCATGCGTGAGACCGTCACGTCACACGATGACCTTTTTCATTTGTCTCATCAGGGCTTGTTTTACGAGCAGCCGCCAAGCCTTTTAGGTCTGATGTGGATGGCATACCGGCCAATTTGAGAGCTCTTCAGATCATGCTGCTTCTCTCCATATCTGGAGAACCTACCGAAGCAGTTGAAGCCATTCAGATTTGCGTGTAGGTCATTAGAATCCACGGCCTCTACAGATACAGTTCGTAAGAATGGCTCAGCGGATATCTATTGCTAGCGTACACGCTAAGCAGAAGAAATTCGGATCTAGCAACGGCAGGATTTCTAGCCAGCCTCCGGTAAAGGGATATTGTGCCGCTGAACGGCCCCACGGCGCGGTCTTTTAGTTCTTCGAGAACTTCTAGAACATCTTTGGCCGAGTTTCTGCCTATGTGCTTATCTAGCATATGCTGCTTGGGTCGCTCTTTCTGTTATTATCTAGAGGTTCCCCTGTGGGTCAATGTTTAAAGCCTGCTAGCTTTATCGTAAACATTTTGTTTTCTGGAAATGATGACGAGGAAAATCCGCGAAAAATTTAACTCAATCCAAGCTATCCGAGACTGTATTTCCATAATACCTAGCAAGGTTGCATGCTTATCCGTCTTAGACGAAACCTCAACCTTCTGTTTCTACATAAGCACAAGCGATATGCACTATAGCTTATGCGCCTCTTTATGGGCACTCCGACCTAATGAGGTGAAACCGCCACCAAAATGTTCCTTTTGTTTATACCCTTGGCTAGATTTGCGGCTGTTTTCCGCTGGCAACTGGCTAAAAAGAGCTAGCCTTCTTCTTGAGGGCCGTAAAATATTGGTAGACAAATTGGTTTTGTTTATTACCTTAGTTATGAACATGATTAGTTCCTTCCGAAGATAGTCTGCTTAAGGAATAGTTTGCTCAAGGATGCCACGCAAGTGATGTGGCCCAAAGCTGTCCAAATCGGCGATGCTTTCGAAGAAGAATTAAAACAATGCTTCCAAGGTCACTGAAATAGCCAAGACGGGACATTCTTGTAGCTTCTGTAGTTCTCGCTGCTGAAAGAGTTGCAGAATTGGCAGATTATTTAAGCCGGGGGTGTTTGTTCCGTAGTTCATGTTTCGTGTCAGGGCCACGGGATGTCAATGTGCTTAATAACAACGCCCCCCCCCCCACCGGATCGAACGGCACCTTCAGCTAATTTCTTTTTAGCCATATCTAAGCTATAGTGACCTTTCTATGATTTGCCGAAGCTTTCTACAAGGATAAATGCAGTTGTTTATATATATATATATATATATTTCTATAAGGTCTACCGTTCAAGTTTGGCGACGCTGTCCTTGATTATTCCGCTAAAGGTAACGTCCGGAACTTTCTTTCGGGGCAAGTAAGTAAAGTCGGGTTGTGTGTGCGAGTTTCCTAGTGCGTAACCGCGGCGTGTCAAATGTATGATGTCTGAGACAAGGGAGAAATTGACGTGAGGTCTTCGCGCCTTGAGACTGTGTCATTGGTTCACGGTTAACTGGTCATTTAGGTTAAATTGTTTTAAACCCATCCAGTTCAGTGAACATTTTAAGAGCCACAGGAAATACTTTGTCGTGGTTTCAGCTATCGAAAAGAATAAATATCTTTATTTTTGTTTACTTTTAAATTGTTAAAGATATGCTCTAGGTATAGCAGCGTTATTTTGTAAGGCTCACATTGATGAAGTAGTTTGCGACCTTAATGTAGAATTTATGATTATTATTGTGAGACGTTGACGTCTGCTAAACTAATCACTGTTTACTTACACCGTACACGCAGACATTTTAGAAAATTAAGCCGCTGTCAGCTTTTGAGGTTCCCTGCGTCAATGCTCTGCAGACAACGGCGGACATCACGGCTAATAGTACTCACACCACAGACAATTATAGCTAGAGTTTACATATCAATTCCAGCATGTAGCTCCTTAGATGTAGCCCGCAAGGTCAAACGCAGCAAACGTGTTTTGACTGAATTCATTTCGGAATTTAGTGGTGTCTCGATGAGATTGTCGACCGCTCTATTGCGGAGACATTTCACGTTTCGCTCGTTGCCTCTTAACCCTTTCTATGTCATTCAAAAGTCGTGTGCTAACGTTCCACCACTCCTGATCACTAGAAGGTAATTCAACAAACTGTGTTGGATAGTATCGCAAAACTTGGGCTGCTCAAGTCAAACTGTCGCCTCTGTCAAATGCTTTGCCTGTAAACTGTGAACCCTTATCTACTGGTAATGCTTGGAAAGGCTATTTGCACCGGAAAAACAATAAAGTCAAATATCGCTAGCTGCATAACATCATCCACGTTGCACGTATGTACACATGGTTAATAAATGTGGCAAATATGCTTGGCAATGCTATCTGACGATTTCCCCAGTAGTGGATGCCATTTACCAACACATCAAGTACGGCCCCTCGTCGTAACTTAATCGTCATTCGAGATACTCAAATATTTGCGTGCACGTCCGCTCCCCTATTGTGTACTATTCTAAGGACCGCGTAAAACCAAGAATCTTGGAAACGAATACACACACATATATATATCTGCGAATTGGTTTGGCGAGCGGTCCTGTGTGAGCTGAGCCCTGGGAAATTCCAATCCCTAAGTCCGAACATGAGCTGAAAAATGTAGTGTGTTGTGTATTGTGAGGGCGAGTAAAACTAGCGCTTAATTTAGTGTAAAGAGGAACGCCAACGATCTCGACGCGTGGGTCTCCATTTTCTCATTTGCCTCTGTAGTCCTTTAAATGGCTTACAAAATGAATCTTTCTAGATAAGCCGCTTCGATCATTCGATAACATTTTCATGGCCATGGATCACCATCAAAATGATGCCAGGTAAAAGTGATAACATGCCACGGCCTCAGAGACCGCGCACAGGGACTCATTCGCCGAAAGCCGATACCGGCTGGCGTGCAACCGTATCTAGCGCGACGTATCTAGCGCAGCTCGCATCCTCTGTTCAACAGACGCGTTAACTTCTGATTTTGAAGCAAAGACAATCTCAACTACAACCCCCAGCCTTCAATGACTTAAATTCACCGTCTCCAACGCGTAAGCTGGTCCGGATCTACTGTGTTCGCGACATCTCCGAGATTTGATTGGGGATAAAAAAAGTGAATCGGTGCAGAAACTTGTGAGTGCACTTGCTGCTGTGGTTTGTATTATCTCCCGGGACTACCTGGGAAAGTCAGAAGCATTTTGTTCGGCACCCGGCCTTACGCGCTAAAGATAATACAATTCCGTCTGACCGGTTGCACGTTCAGGAACCATTTTCAGGATAGTTGCGAGCTATCCTATGCAGGGGTAGCCCCCCAACCATCGACACAGCGTTATGCCTTTGCCAAGTGGGGTTTACGAAGCGGAAAAGGTGTCCTAACCGCGATTTACACGACGCGCTGGAACCACATGCTTAAAGTTGTTCGAGGCACGACCACAGACACGCTTAACCATGTGGAGCTGGCTTACGAAAGACATTCGAATCTATTATATAAGGCAAACACATCACCTCCGCTTCAAGCTTCTAACAGGGCGATCCACGAATCCCAGCCCTGTTTCGTTTTGGAGTGTGCCCTTTGACCAACTCTCATACTTCAGCCTTAAATATCAAAAACCAAGACCACGGTTTATTTGCAGGAGGCTCAGAAATTCTTAAAGAAAACGTTTGCCGCGTTGTAGTATTTTGCATCATACGCAATCTTACTCTGAACAATTTGAAAATGCAAAGTGTCTATATCCGTCTGGGCAGAAAAGCAGAGAAGGCCGTTCGAGACGAAAAAGGGCTCTAGTTTGGGACGCAACAGTAACTGAGCCTCCAAAGCCCTCGACAGACGGTCTCGGGGGCCGGGCTTTACAACCTCTCACGCAAAACAGGCTATAATTCGAAAATAGTCTAGAGTATTGCCAACAATTATCACCTGTCGCCGACCGCGTTCGAGACAATTGAACTCTGGTCCTCCAACAACAAGCTTCTTGGCGAAACTGGCCGACTACATAAAAGCTGCTACCGGGATGCGTAGGATCGAGATGCTTCTCCGCCGAAGGCTCTCGCCAGACATAAAACGGGGGAACGCTGTCGTCGTCGATGACATAGACATTGAGCACTTTTATTAGCCGCACTTAAGTATGACTACGTACGCCGCGTGGGGGGTAGACGCAGTAACGCGCAAATCGGTAATTTTTGGCCGTTTCCTTGTCGGCCGGCAAAATTTGCTTTTAAGTAATTGTATCGCTAGCACATACGTGCCCAATTCCGCCTATATTCGTCGGGGTTTTCCCGACGGGTTTCGAGGTCGACACCCGTTAATGTTTCGATCGCATTGCAAGGCCGTCTGCAGGTTCTCTGCAGAAGTGGCAGCTGCGGTAGCAGGATCCCATTCAACAGAAACTCGACAATAAAACATATAGGGGTAAATCGGTCGAAGTCGATGCAGCCATTTCCCGTGGCAATTTTCTAGCATCCCTCCGTTTCCTAAAGCGTTCGAGGATCCTAGAGCGTTTCAAGAGAAGCAGGTCGTTCTAACCAATTATACACAATGTGCTTCGACTATTTTTTTTAGAATAAGGTTAAAAATAAGGTACAACAATACCAAAAGGTGACGTAATCTGAATAATTGGGACAAGGTTTCACTAGTATAGTTGTCATTGTTATCTAGAATTATGCACATTTTTAGAGGTTGTTGCCAATTCTAAACTATCCTCTGTCCCCTACCAGCTTGGAATCACCGTGAGGCTTATATTCAATGCACCGAGGGACGGACATAGTGATTTATCTATTACCTAGGGTTGGTTTTCCAGTTCTTGCAGCAGCAGCATGGCCGCTGACTCTTAACGATATGCACCAGGCCAATCCATTTGTTTATCCTTTTAGAACAACCAGTCCATGGTGGTAGTGGTAATCGTTGTCAGTGAGTGACAAGAAAAGCCCGAGAGAGTTGTATGTATAAAATATTTTTAGAAATAGCAGCAAAAAGACTTGGACCTTGTTTACAGATAAAAAGGGATCATTCTAGACCTATGAGCGGCCTTTGACTCGGCCCTAAGAAGCAAAGTCGTTGAGAAGTTAGCCGGGGAGGCTACACACATTACTAGTGTGGTCGAGTGCGATGATTTGAGTCCTTTGTTGTTAGTAATATTGCTAGGGGATTTACCGTTGTTGTCTTATTACGTCTAAAGATGAAAAAGATTAGACGCCAAGTGGGACAAAACAGTCGCTATTATTATTTATTTATTAACACCCGGGCTGGGTAAGTGTGTTTATTGTACATCACAGTTTTCCACACAACAATCGATCTAGCGTTTTGCCAGTTCTGCTATAGACCGAACCGCCGGACAAACCGCGGCGTGGTATTTATCACATTTACTCCAGCATTCTTTGCATCGACATTCGTGTTTTGGTTCATGGAAGCCCTCCACGTTGCATAGAACGTAATGAAATCCGTGGGCTGCAAAGGCCGTTGTTAAATGGCGATCTTTCTCCCCGCTAGCCCTCCACCCAGTGCTTCTCATTGCTGCTGTCCCATAAATTTCTATGTCTACCTCGCTAATTTTGGTTCGCCAATTTCGCATATAAACGTCAAAGGCGCACGTCTTCTTCAGATTCAGTCGTTTTTGTATCTCCTCTGTTAGCAGTGGGCCACCTTCCAACACGTGGACCACCTTATTTCTGCATGTATTTGAAAGCGCAAAAACTCTCTTTAGAAAGAAAAACCTTACTCCATCGATTAAACGCATTTCGTCTACTCCCACCTTATCCCATATTAGTGAAATGCCATATGTGGCGATGGACGCTATCTGTATCCCAAAAAGGGCTACTGCTGCATCGACCGAAAGCTTATGTGGACATTTAATTGCCGCGGCTGCGATAGTGGCCTTCCTAACCCTCTCCTGGATGTGTGATCGAAAACTACTGCCCCTTGTTGTTAAGGTGAGCCCTAGGTATGTGAATTTATTTACAAATTTTAATTCCTTTTCCCTAATTTGAAGTACGTCATCCCTGGCCAGACGGCCGCCCCTTCGGAATTGCATGGCTACTGTCTTTTCCCAATTAACCTTTATGCCCATTTCATCCATAAATGTAACTAGCTAATCCATTGCTTGCTTCACTCTGAAAAGGCTACAACTAAAGATTACTACATCATCTGCGTACATTAAAATATTGGCCCACTCTCAAGTGCAGCCCGTCCTTATCCGTTCGGGGAGCTCACCCAGAAGAACGGAAAACAGTAGTGGACTAAGTCCATCGCCCTGCGCGACACCTGTGGTTTGAATTACCTCCCCCGCAATGCCAACCCCGTGGTCAATCAGCACCGTGTTTTGTTTTAAGATGCTGATGAGCAACGTCAGCATTGCTCCCGGCACTCCCATTTTAGCTAGCTCTTTAACTATCTTATCCCTTGGCGCTATGTCAAACGCCGCTTTTAAATCTACAAACACAGCATATAGGTAATTCTTCGGTCTGGACAGAGTATCCCAGATTGCTCCGAGCAGCCCTTCAATTGCTGAGTGAGTTGACCTTCCCTTCCTAAATCCATGCTGCTCCTCTGGTATTACCCCCTTTCGTCTAAGAAAGACTCCATTCTCCTAGCTATTATTCCTGAAAATATCTTGTATGGGCAGCTCTTTATTGCTATTCCCCTCCAAGCCTCTGGTTCCGTTTCTATACCCTTTCCTTTGGGAATGACAATTAATGTCGCTTCCCTCCAGGCCTGTGGAATTTCCACAGTGTTTTAGCATTCATTGAATAGAGCTTGCCAGCATGGCGCGAGAACTAAGGTATCTTTCATGTGTTCATTCCTTATCAAATCATTTCCGTGCGTTTTCCCCCGTGGTGCTCTGTCGATTGTTTGCATTACTTCCCTAAGAGTGATTGCTCTTACTATCCAAACCCTAGCTTCCTCTGTCGTTTGATCCCAGGGGTCTTTATATTCTACCACCGTTTTCGGGGTTGTATCCGACCCGGCCAAAATCCTCCCAAAATGTTCGACTAGCCTGCCCGTCTCTACTGAACATTGCCTTCTCCCCTTTGGCCTCAGCCATGAATATGGCCGTACTTCAGCCTCCTTTATTGCTGCCCATTTTTTCTTTTCCCAGTACCTTTGCTTTTCTTCTTTATACGATGCCTTAACCAACCGTTTAACCATCGAGACCAACGGCCGCATAACCGAAACGATTTTTACGTATTCCCGCGTCAACCTATTGGCCTGCTTGGCCATCCTACACCGCTCACTAAACCAAGGTCTTTTGCTTCTCTTCTGCACCGGTAGTATCGCAGAATTTAATAATCCTACCAGGTTGCGTTCGTAGCAATCTATGTGTATCGCCTCTGGCACCGGAAATACTTTGTTAAGCCCCTGTAATAGAGTATTAACGTTAAGCCTTCTTCCTGAGCTTTCCCCCCTTCCCCGCTCTTGAACAGTCCCCTAAGTTTCACCCAGATGCCCATCGGTATATGCTTTCTAAGTCCCGCCCCTTCCTGTAACGGATTGTTTTCCCCTGCAAACGTTATGTCCCTTCTATTCATATCTGTTGCAAATAGGTCAATGACTGATGAACCAGAGTGGCATTCATATGTAAACACATTCGCGCTGTTGACTACCCAGCAGCCGAATTCATCCAGTACGTCTAGCAAGGCTACCGTTCTTTCCGAATCAATTCTGTCTAATCTCGCATTAAAGTCCCCTCCTATAATTATTGGAGCCTTTCTCGGTAACGCTTCTATACCCAGCAAGAGGCGCTCAATCATCGTTTTCGTTGACTCCGTCCCCGCCGGTTGCACATAGGTGGCCATAATTTCTAGTTTGGGTGAAGCTACTGCAATCAGATTTTCTGCTACTATTTTTACGTTCATTTCTCTTACCAATGGTCTAACAAAAACTGATACTCCCCCGCTTGGCCTACCCGGACCCTCTCTACAAGACGCCAGTGCATGGTACCCATAGAATCCCCGTATATCAAACTGCTCTCGCGCCCAGGTCTCCGTCAAAATAAGAATGTCTATCCCTCTGTATGCGTCGTCCTCTAGCAGATCTAACACCCCCCTCCCCTCGCAGTTCCACATTACTATCTGAATACGCGCACCCACTACTGGATTTTGCTAGTTCTGCCGGTTCTCGTACTCAAGAGGCCTGTTCACCGTTGTCTTCAGATGTCAGGTCGACTTGAAGCATGAGGAAGATGTCGTTGCACGATCTGCGCTTCTGTCCTGTCGTGTAGGTCTGGCGCTATCAGCGTCATTGGTCGTGGGTTGCAGTAAAGGCGAGGCGGCTGACGTGGCGCCCATCAGCCCTCCCAGAATGCTCGGGATAACTTCCTGAATGGTCCTAGCCACTGTTTGCGCGATGATATCTTTCAACATCGGCATAATCTTTGAAATCACCTGTTGCACTATATCCTCCACTTTCAGCAGCGGCACGTGCTGCTCACTCAAATTATTTTCGACGGTCGCAGGTCGAGCACTTATTAGTGCTGGATCCTTCGGTGGTTCGGGTCTTTGAGGTTTGGATGTCGCCTCCTTGACTTTGATCCCACTTTTTACTACCGAGGACCAAGTGCGCTTTGAGGAGCTATCAGATGCCTGTATGTGGCCCACAGGTGTACATCCAAGCGCTTCCCAATGCTATTTTGAGACAATTTTTGTAATAATTCCATGCGCTTTAGTCTATGTGGACATGAGCCCCAGGTGGCTTCGTGTTCTCCAAAACACAAGCTGCACCGAGCCTGGGCTTTGCAATCTTTTCTCAGGTGCTCCGTAGAGCCACACTTTCTGCATCTCGGATTAAGAAGTTTACAGTTGGCTGCAAAATGATCCATGCTATAGCACTTAAAACATTGCATGGGTTCCCGATATAAGACGACTCCGTGCCGTTTCAACCCTAACCGAACCTCAGCTGGAAAATTTCCGCCCGCGAATGTCAAAATAACCTGTTCGGAGGTCGATACTATATTCGTCTTCGGGTCTTTAGTTTTCACCCGTATTGCTTCGGAAACCCCACAAGGCTGTAGAGCAGCCAAGATTGTAGCTTCCGATATTGAGGGATGCACACCGGAGATTTTAGTCTTCACTGTGGATCGGCCTCCACTGATCCTCGCGGATACCTTTACGTTGGCTAACTCCTGAAGCGATAGTAGCGTGGCTCTATCTTCTTCAGCCTTAACCACGATTAGGAGCTCTCTGCTTCTTGTAAAACGCGGTTCTTCCATCTTTCCTTTGACATGCTTAGCGATAAAGTCACATACATCGTTGAAATGTAGCTCCAAGGAGTTGTCGTTCGTTGAAAATATTACTGCCCCTTTCTTTTCTACTACCACCTTTGGCGCACGAGCTCGCCTAGACCGGGTCACCGTGATAAACTCCGATTCGTCCGGAACTTCTTCACCGTCACCGCCGTCCTCGGTAGGCTCGCCGTCCTCGGTAGTTGTGACTCCCACGGTCGCTGAGTGAGCCACTGCCTGTGATATACGCATATCTTTGCTGCGAGTGTCTTCCACAGGACTTGATGCAACGCGCTTCCCGCATCCCGCCTTTGGACGGTGGGCCGGACCGCCCGCATCGTTGGTTGGACCAGCAATGCGCCCATCCGCCTCTCCGTCCACATGCACCTACGCAGGCACGTCACGTTGCACCTCTTTTGTTGGTGTTCGCTGCATCGGCAAGGCTAGCTATTGCTGCGCCGCGCCTGTTTACAAACAAAGTACCGTTTGTTTATCATGCAGTCACCGGGCAGACTGAAGTTCGTGTTCGATTGATAATAATGGTACTGGTATCCGGGGAAGGGGAGTATTGACAACAGCGGCGTCAATAATGAGAGTAGAGATGAAGACTGGTGATGGTGAGATGACTGTAGGTGATATGAAGAGAGAGCCAAACGTTGATGCTGCTGATGATGAGTATTGATACGACCGGTACTGTACTATAAAACAGTCGCTATGAAACTTCGTAGAGGGAACTTCATACCAGTGACAGAGCTTTACAATGTATTAGTTAGCTCGCTTGACCAGTTTTTGAAACCACGCGCCATCAAGGGTCTGCAAAGCCATTAGAGCAACAGCGGCAATAATCCATAGTCGTTGTCCGTCAACTCGAATAAAGTAATTTTATTTAAAGGATTTAAATATATACTATTTTTTAAAATGCTCCCAATCGTAACGTACTGATAGCGCATCACTAGCAATAACATAAAACGCTTGAACAAAGCAAAGTAGCCTTATATTGAGCAAATACTGGGCTTACCAAGAACCGCCTTTGCCACGGCGCTGGGCAAACTACCGTTAATTCCTGAGGAACGTTATAACTATTGTCGCCAAAAATTACACTGACGGTCCAGCTTTCGGCACAGAACAATGGAAAAGAGCTCATCAAAGGGATCAGTCTGATTAGTCGTGTTACGTATCATTATTACCATTACTGAATACGTATGCCATCACACAGCTTTAGCTTAGATAATTGTGTATGCATTCGGTGAACGTTGCGATATTAGTTATGTTATTAGTGTTATCATATACTTGTGTGCCACGAAGTTGAGGAAACGCCAACATGGCTAACCAAATGTAGTTCTACTACATATCGAATGGCGAACTAAACGAACGCAATATTAGTAATATGTTCTCGTGTAAATTCTGTGCAATAAGTTGTCTATGAGCTGGCTGCACCTTGAAATCGATCGCGTGTAGAATGCGTTGCTCGAATTAGAATAGTTAGACCAACAGCTGAGCCAGTGAAAAAGAAAGCCATGTGGGCGGTGCAGGCGGTGCATATGCGGTAGCAAAATTTAAGCTAATCGTTCAGTGAGATTGGGGCAGTTTACGACTCATTTAATAACTTATATCTGAGTAGCCATTAGGCAGCATTCGTTTCATAGTTTTTGTCTTCATAAATAAATATATCGACGCTGAATTTGATTAGTCGGAGATGGACTTCGAGCTAGTGAAAATATCTACATGACGACCCCTGACTTCCAGCTCCGTGGGTGCCGTTTATTTTGCACTCTTCTCTATTCTCTCACTCTGGTATTTTTACTACGGTATCGGCTACAATATAAAGTTTCACCACGAGTATGAAAGAGCCTGTCCAGAACGACTGACCAGCATAGTTCAAATAGCAAAGGACGGTTTTTTCTCATTTTAGGGACCACGAACAGGGTTGAATCCCTTCTCTGCATGGTGCTCTCTTTGGTGAGACCTCCCCCACCGGTCGCGATCTTTTTTCTTTTGCTACCTGACTTCAAGGTCTGACTGCCATTGGAATATTCCTAGGCGTCGTGCCTACCTCATTGAGCATCCTCGCGAAAGGCTCTATTAGTGTCAGTCTATCTGGTTCTACCAAAAACTTCCATTTTCCTGATCGCCTAGCCACCTATACGGTCTTCCATCTGTTTCACAAGGTAGTAGTTGCTTTTTGGCTTCACTCTCGAAATCCTTAAGGTGCTCAGACATACTCGTCCTCGTCAGAAATATATAAGTACGAAAACTTCAATCATCGTCCTTCGTAAATAAACGATCTGACGGTTCTGTCTCTATGCCAGGCAGTTCTACCTAGCGCAAATCGATTATAACGTAGTTGAAACTCACTTTGTCAATTTCATTACTTCGACACACAACCTTTAGAGACAATCATTTCACTGGTTCTCTCCCCTATTTAACAGTCTTGTGTTATGACAGGACCAACAGATATACACGCCCAATGACCTTGCTTGAACAAAAGTGTTCGCAAAATTACGCCAGCTTTTTTAAGTATAGACATCAACGGGGTTGGGAGTAGTAGAACACGGGCAAGGAAAATACGTAATAAAAGCCCTTCGGAAATAAAAAAATTTGAAGGAAGTACTTTGTTTAAAAGCTCAATGGAGTGTGACTACGTTTTCGTTGCTAATCGTATGCTCAAAGAATCGCCGTTGTTTCTAAAACGGCATCTTTTTACCGTCAGTGTCTAATCAAGTTTGCTTTACACTAAATATTCACTAAGCCTAAGAAGAGTAAGTTGCACTTTTCTTACAAATGAAATAAGTCAAACGTAAACAAATGAAGAACAGCAGATAAATTGATTGGACAGCATCCGTAAAAATTGTACAGACTACCATGAAGGATTAATGAGGCCGCTCTAACGGTTTCAATCAACACCAGATTAGTACTCGTCCACTTGCTCAGTGTACATCGCGATGGGAGCTATGGGCTCACGTATCATTCCGTCTATTCTGTATAGGGAAGAACATCTATCGCTCTTGGGAACAGTCGGCATGAATTTTCGGAGGCGGTTGGCACGACTTTACGTTGAATATCTGACGTGATTAATACATATGTTTTATACTACCTTTAAGAACTGTTTAACTGATTAGCTGTAGAAAACATAGTTCGTGCATATATAAAAACCTAGCCGTGCTCTGCCACTCCCACGTCACCTCGTAGAATACAGATCTCCTGAGAGCGGTTTGCATACATGATTAAACATGCTTTTTTGTAATACATAGTAATTCGGCATGCGATTAGATATCGTGTCGTATGAGTAGACGGAACAATTAAATAGGTGAAGGTCGATAAGATATCGCCCTCAAGATTGTAAAATCCATCATAAAGTTTTTAACAAGATATCTCGTAGGTTTTAAGTGTTGCGTTTTTTTTTCGCAAGACGTACCCAAACATCGGGCGGCGTACTGTTATTTTGTACCTTTTCCAGCAGGGGTAAAGTGCACAATAGTGTTTTGGAGGGTTTCAATCGATCACTAGGGATTGTAGCTCCATCCCTGGGAAGTGTGCATGGATGGAACAGAATGTTTCGAACTAGGCGTTTCAATTTGTACGATGAACTCTGTGAAAAGACGTCCAAAAACATCAATACGACGGAAATATAGCTCTCGTAAAGTCTGCGATTGACGAAGACTTAAACATAACACACGCCTAGCTGGAGAAAATGTCAGACTTGGGTGCCGCGTTCCTATATAGAATCACCTTGGGCTCAATAAAAAGTCTACCTAAAAGAAGCGCAGATTGTTTTGCCTTGAGATAGACCGGTGGTCTATGTTCTCGAGACGTACCACTTTAGAGGTGACAGACTTTTGGGACTTGACCCCAGCGGATGGGTGTTAGCTCACCAAGACCCATATTTACTAAACGCACCTCCCCTTCACTCCCTGATTTCAATGGAACAGTACTATCGGATCAGTTGACCGTGGCCACTCGTGTGTTCCTTCAATGTTCGGCGTGCTTTGTCCAAAGACCTGTAAACCCATATCATTCAAAGTCACCTGAACTTTACAGCAGGCAGAAATTTTACTCGCCTAAACATTCCCAAGATTTCTTTCTGCTCCAGTAACTTCGAAGTCATAGCTACTCTTAGCTTCTACCCAGAAATCGCGCCGTATATGTAGTCTACGAACTTCTTAAGGGTTCCACTGGAGGAAGACGGTACAAAGACCAGTGATTGGTGTACTGCAGAAAGAAGAAGAATGCTTCGAATCACGCACGATTCACTGTGCCTAATCAAGGTAGAGCTAGAAAATATTGAAAAATGCGATTTGGAAGTGTGCTTCGATGTGTGAATCCACCACTTTCAGCCATCTTTAGCAGGAGCCTCGGGGCGTAACATCGACATAAATACGCAACAAAATACCGATGATTATATCTGAGCCGCTCAAACGGTGGCTATTACCACGCCATGCTCCTCTCGCGCGGAGAAGGCCGCATGCCCAAAGCAGCAGCAAATAACTAGAATTAAAGAAATTAAAACGTATATAGAAAAAGTAGACCAACTATGAGGTGCAACGGAGGGGGGATCTGTTTTGCTTGCCTATTGTACTGGGTGATAAGGCTCTAGGTTTAAATGGTCATCTTTCGATTTTGTCTATGGTTAGTTACTATTCTTTGCGATTTGCTGTGGTTTAGAGTCTGACAATCAACTAACTATCCTCTGTCTTAGTCAACTTGTGATGCTATAAAAGCGCCGGAGTAGAACCGTAGACAGTGTAGCCAAATGAATTCCTCGCGCTTTCCTTTGCCAGTGATACGTATGACTGGCGGATAGGCGCTGACGCGTAGCTTGCTAACGCTATTCTCTATCCATAAAGCCGCGTGCGTACACGTAATTGGCATGGGGCCGTTAGGAGAAAAACGGGAGCTTGCTATGCAAACACGCGAACAAACTGGGTCAACGAAACGCAAGGGAGCAGAGAAAGACAAATGCGTTCAAACTAATTGCGGCTAACAACTGTCGGCTTGTGCTCTCGTTTCGTCTCGTCTTCATCGTGTTGCAGATCCCCGCAAGGGTTGTGCCTCGACGAGTGCCGATCGTCGCTGATCTCGCTTTCGTCGCTGATCGAAGGCTTCGAGATCATCACGTGCTCGTGCGAACCGAACGATCTGCCCTGCATCAAGAACAAACTCCGAACCGCCAACTGCTGGCCGGAACGGCTCAACTTCAGCGAGAGCAGCTTCGAGCAGAAGCGCGCCGACTTCGAGCGCAAACTCGTCGACTTCGAAGCGAAACGCGCCGCATTCGAATTCGAGACGCGGGCGGCGTTCGGCGACGCCGGCAATGCGGCCGATGACAACAGTCCGGGCGGCGGTGGCGTCGACAATGGCGACGACGACGACGACGACGGCGACAAAGAGCCGCCGGACGACCCCGATGCGAAGTGCGACGAACGTCGCTGGCGCTGCAAGATGAACAAGCTCTGCATGAAGGCCTACGTGCAATACGGCCGGGCGTGCCGGGCCGCCATCGAGCGCCGGGCCGAGCCGTGCAGTGCGCAGTGTGCGGCCAGTGCGCGCGTCCTCTACGCGGTATCGAGCGGCGGCTACTTCTCGTGCGTGTGCAAGCCCGACGACATGTGGTGCCAGCGACAGAATCACCTGATCGCCACCAAGTGTTTCGGGTTCGCGCGGACTACTGCGCCAATGTCCGCGGCGGCCGGCCTGCCCGCGGCTGTGACCGCTAGTTCGCCGCTCATAGTGTGGACGCTGCTCGGCGCCGTGTTCGTCGTAGCAGGTCCGCTGCGTTTCGGCGCCGGAGGAGGCGTTTAGCTAACCGTGTTCTCAGGAACTTCTCAGGGACCAGGAGGAACTCTCGCTCGCTCTCTCTCGAGGCCCGCCGGACAAGACGTGGTAGGAGCCACAACGGGAGCAACGACAGGCCAGACCACGACAGGCCCTGCACGGAAGCAAAAGACGATGGATGACGATAGCTGACCCGACGGCAACACGGGCGGCGTCAAGCGGGACAACGCGCAGGTGATGCCGATAGCCGCGATCACAACGAGGACAATCGCCAACGGCGGATCGGTAGACATTGGAGGAAAGGTGTGTCAAGGGCGTGCCGAGGGGGACGAGAGGTGCCAAAAAGGTGCCGAGGTAGAGAATTGCCGAGGGAAGTGTGCCAAGGCGATAGAGGAGTTTCATCATCAAATCTACTGCGATTGGCGAGATTCAGCACGACTTGTACATATAGAAGGTCATTAATGCGGTGCACCTTAGAATGGGACCACACTGAGATTTACTTTGTTACACTTGCGACTAGGTATGTATAGACAGACATATATATATATATATATATATAGGTGAGCATAGTTACCGTATTTATGTATACGTACATATACATGCATATGAATATATAGATGCCGTATGTATATATATATATATACGGCGGTTGATCGAGCAGTCACGAAAATAAATTTAACATTATATTGTTTGTTGTTTGGTACAAAAAATTCATCCATCTAATTCTTGTAGACAAAATACAGACACCTTGGAATCACTGATCGCACGCACGACAAATCAGATGAGGTCCGGACGCAATCATGCCTAACATTTTTCAAATTTGTAACTCTTGTTGAAATCAGAATGTATTCAGCAAGCAAGAGTTTCGGCTCCAACCTTACATATGTATATACAATATATACGCTCTCTGAGCGCCCCTGATAAAAAGATGAAGTGTAGGTACACATACAAACAAACTATATATATATATATACATTTGTAAACACACATAAATAACATTTCGATAGTTTGTGAGTCTCTAATTAATTAGTGACAGTCTGAAATTGTTTGTATAATCCGATCGAGAGATAAACAAAACAAACCGTTTTTGACTCTAGATGATTTGGTGACAGGTTACCGGTTAACCAAGCTGCGTGACCATAACGGTAGTTAGCATCACGGAACAGGATGATGAATTATAACCAGATATTTTTTGTAACAGCAACGGTTAACGACAACAGAAGCAAAACAATATGTACCGCAACAACAAAAACTGCACCAATATAGTTCAATTTAAATGTTGTAAGTAGCCAGGTAAATTGTTGGGCGATTTACGACAATAGCGTTAATGACGCGGAAAACGCATAATTTCTGTATATATATATATATATATATATATATATATATATATATATATATATATATATATATAAATTTATTTAGACGCACATATATGGGTGTATACGTGTTACTTGTATATATGTGCGTACACAAATGTGCACAAACTTATGTGCATATATGCGTAATTATTGCAACGACCTTGAGAGCTCACTACAAAATAACGACCAATAGATACCACCAAAGTTAAAGTCTGATCCATTCGATATTTGACCAGAATATATATATATATATATCATTCAAATAGTATGCTTGCTTTTTATACACGGCCGCAGCCTCCCCAGAACGCTATCGACTGTTGGTGACAGGTCAAAGACATCAAGTTTGTCCCACTGCTTGCAAAAGGCTTATTTCAGCTGGTTCAAGTGTCGACACCGAAAGTCCCAAAGCCGCGGCATTCACCGCCCCCCCCCCCCCTCTCATCCCCCAGAGAAATTCCAATGGGGTTCAAAGCCGAGCCCCTCTGACTTACCAAAGAACATTAGGACAGCGCTTACCGCACGACGGTTTTGCTTATGTGAGCTGGCGTCCCGTTCGATTGGAACGCGGAAAAACCTCTCCCAAGACCCAAGGCCGGTCTTGGGAGTGGTTTTGCCCCTGCACACCAATTCGCGCTTATCTGTTCGCGCCCAAAACGTCAGGTTGGCGATCATGCCAAAAGCGCGTTAGCAAACGTTCGCGCAGAATCAACCCGGTCGCGTTATTAGCGTCGCTTAGTCTCTGAAGATATGCATCCAGGGTCCCTAGGACGTCGTCGCTCTCACAACTCTGCTGAGGACGGGTTGCAACCAACAACTACTACGCACTAGCTTAACAACTTTTGATGTCCTTTCAATGCACGGTAAGCACTTGTCTGACGGCGATCACTGATGCTTTCTCCAACTTACAAAACCTATCAGCAGTTTGTTTCATAGGGCTCCCATTGAATTCGAGCATCCTTGCAATCGCCAACGGCCCGGCTCCAGCACCTGAATGATGGCTGCTTTTTGTGTACGCTAACTTTGACCAGATTTTGCCGGCATTTTACAAAATCCAACGCTAAATGTAAACACGGTGAATTCTAAGCCCCAAAACATATGGCAGGCGTCGTTGCAATATGTTTTATGTATATGTGCACATGTGTATGTTAGTACATACACAAGTACACGAGTATGTGTACAATATATATATATATATATATATATATATATATATATATATATATACGCGAAAATGAGTTTGTGGCTATATATATATATATATATATATACATACATGCATACATCTATATATATAGACGTGTGTACCTCGCTTGGAGGCTACAACATACTTGCGTAGAAGTTGCACTGGATTTACGTATTGTGCGGATGGGTGCTAGCGATAGATGCATACGAATCGATTCTACGGAACAGCGTTCTATGATAGCATAACTAAGCTCTGTTTCTGTGTAAAAAGCCTTTTTTCTATGATACATATATGTATGCTGAGATATATATATATATATATATTCCTAAAGACAGATATAAACATACATATATTAAAAGTATATACGTATGTATGAATAAAGAAAAATCACTACATGCATATATATTTTTATACATATGCGTTCACGTATTCGTATGTAATTATATAGGTGTCTTCGTATAAGTATTTAAATGAACATGTAATAAAAACACACCTACACACGTATGATATATATATATATATATATATATATATATAGGCATGCATTAATATCTCGTTCTTGGGCTGCACTATACATGCATATGTATAGAGGTGTGTTTATAAGTGTCACATGCATATGTAATTCATGTTTTATACGCAATCATATATACAGGGTCTTCCAAAACCGTATGTACAATACATATTTTAATGTTTGACAGACTTTGGCCCAAAAGGCCATTCTCAGGCCATAGAAAATTTAATTCCCATAATTTGCATGCCAATGTAATGGTGCTGCGTTACGAAGTTGCCAAGCAACTAAGTCTTTTGACAGCCAGCGTTGCTATATTTTACGTTGAAGCTTTTACAATTAGAACCGTCAAATATGCCAAGACGTTTCCGCCCTCTCCTTCCATTGGGAAGACGTACTTTCTTGCCGAGTTCTACCAAGCCCCAAAATATGTACCTAACGTTCTGATACACCCTTGCTGAAGCAAGCCAAAATTTTAGCAAGTATACATGGCTTTACTTTCAAAATGACGGCAACTACATAACGCAGCGTCCTCATTTTGGTACAAGAATGATAGACATTAAATTTGCTATTGTCTGAGAATGTTTTTTTTTGGCGTACATTCGTTATCATAATGACAAAATTTTACAATTCTGAACGTAAAAGCTTCAACATAAGACATAACAACATGTCGACTTTTTATGATTCTTCGTAATCCCGCTATTTGCCTTTCGCTAGCTTGCGTCGGGTATCAGTCATATTATGCAGAATTTCCGCATTTCGCCGAACACGCCGGTATGATCAGTTGCTTTAAGCATTGACTGGTTTTCTCGCAAACGTAGATATTAACACAACTATGTTAGAAAAATGCTGAATAGCTACTTTTATAAATTTCATCCTCACTCCTAAGCAAGACGTTCCCCCCTGTTTCCATTAGTGAAAATGATTTTTTTGCCGAGTTCTACCAAACCCTAAAATAAGTACATGCAACTATGGAAGGCCCTGTATATATATATATATATATATATATATATATATATATATACCGTTGGTTGAAGAGACAGCAATAGAGCTGAGATAGCTTGCATACTAAACTGTATGTGTAGTCGCTCAACCGAAGCACATAAAGCCTTTCATGAGCTCAGTCATCGACATCACGGTATTATGCGTTACTTACAGAAACATAATTTTCACATATATATATATATATATATATATATATATATATATTCTCATTTGTCGAACCAAAACCTGGCCTGTACATAATCGACTTACGGGTGGCTATCATAAACAAATGCAATCTGTCACATGATATGACACCACCACATGAAAGTTAATAAAGCAGCAGTGCATCATTTGTATGATATGCCATCGGGTTCTTACTGTCTAGCCCTTGTATGTGCACTTGTTTATTGAGCTTTATTTCAGTGTGGTAGAATTCTACAATAACGTCCCATGCTCCGGAGCACACAAAGGTACTTTTCGTCTAAGTTGGTTATTAACCTAATCCGCGCACAGCATCTACAACTATACAAAGTTTGCGGTGGTAGAATGTCAAAGGCAGAACGCCTGTGTCTACACTACGGCTATCTAAGAGGTCGAGAGCGCTGACCGGTAAGCCGCACAAAAGTGCATTGTACGTTCGAGAGCTCGCTATAAATCCCGAGACGGCCAAGATGGCATGATAAACGGGGTTCTGTCTTTTACTTTCATGGTTTATCTGATATGATGATTTAGCCTGGGTCCGGGATTAAGAAAAAACGAAAAATACCAAATGAATAACCAAGCTAAAAACGGCACCCTCTGCCATGTCACATGGCCCTGAACTCTTCTCTGGAACAGGTTTTAAGTATATGTTACATAAAGCTTCATGGAAATGCACGCTGTAAAAGTACAGATCAAAGATGTAGTGGCGGCAAATTGTTTTACAATATCCACACAATACAAACGTGATAGGTATGTAACACATTTCTATACAGGAGCCCTGGTTGCGATTAAAGACGAGGTGAATGGCATTTCAAAACTTAAGCCGTAATTCCAGCATCAAAGCGTTCTAAATGTGATAACCAAGTGCGCCTGAGAGGATCCTGCATGGAAAATATAAAAAAGTCTTTCGTTTTGGAAAAAATCACTCTTTTAGTTCTGTTCCTTTGTTTCTTTGTTAGGCTGGCTTAAGGTGGACGTTTTACTTTTGTACGCGTGAATAAACACGCATGTCTTTCTCTGGTGAAACTAGAGCCGTTCTTTTTCCAGTTTACGCTTAGAGCGATTAGGATGCACCGATGTCTCTGGGCTTACTGTTTAATGTATTGATTAATTATTACATCACATTTCAGTTTTACTACAATTGCATTATCTCACACGTGTTCATTAAGTCTCGAAAACGGCATTCGGGTTGAATGTGATGTAATGTACTCGTATACCCAGAAAATGTCACCGACCCAATACCGAAATAGCTAATGCTGACCGACGTATGCCATGATGACGCTTGGTGCAAGCGAGGCCTCAAAATATACAGCGACATTCATCGCAAGGGTTATGGCTAGCCCGGTGCGATGACACAATTTGTAACAAAGCCCATGGACATAGAAGCGGGTGATTACGTGTTGTCGCCGCTCGACGAGCTGATTTATCCATTGTCCAATATTACCGGTGCCCTGTAGGACGCTTCTGACGGTTCTGGCAAAATTAGAGATTTTGTCCTCAAAACCCCTACGGAACTCTCGCAGTGAAGCCGTTAGGCGGAAGTTACACGCAGTTTACCAGATTCTCGGTGAACGGCGTCCCCCTCGACAGATTATAACATATCCTGTTCTGTGCGATTCTAGGGAGGCCCAAAGCTCTAATGAGGAACGTTGCCTTAACCGTGTCGAGAGCATTAGCTCAGCCTGCTGAGCGGATAGGTACTCTCCAATTAGTATGATACCCCCGAGGCGACCTTCAGGTTGAACAGAACGGTGTGCCGCTTGGCGTTAGCTCAACACCCAGATAGGTAAGCTGCGAGCCAAATTCTACAAGAGCACCAACAAGCTAAGCCAATCACTTCCACTCAGGAACCCCCGGATCTGAACATAATAGCGTTTGTCTTTCACGTGTTACTTGCTAAATCATTGAGCTCGCTATACGTCTCCAGAGTCCTCAGAGATATGTTTAGAGCCTTAAACACTCTACTAAATACTACGAGATGATCGGTATAGAGAAGGAGTTACGCAAACACGGGGGAAGTAATAGTTGATAATGCCTGGTATATTTCAAAGTAAGATTGACAATTTTTCACGTTGCCTAAAAATTCTTTAAGTGTTTTTCTCGTCGAACGTCTTGCGCGATATCTATGCTGATTCCGAGAGATGATGGTATTATGATGATATGTTCACACCGGACGAGGTCGTGTCCGAAGGTCTGCTTAATCCTTAACATGCCAATCGCACTTTAAACTTCCATAAAAGAGAACGAAACATCGGTATGTTGGGATAACAGACGCTCGTATTCGTCCATATTTCACAATCGTACATATTTCACAATATACTGATATAACCCCGAGTGTGCTATCTTTTTTTACAGGGGCCAGGAACAAAAATGCGTAACGCACACCTTTTGGTCTGGGTAGTTTGGGACTCTCAAACCCACTAAAAACCTGGTGACCCCCTAACCTACATGACCGGGATATTTGTGGTATTACTTCAGTGAAATTCAGGGTGTGCTATCTGTCGTAGTAAATGCATAGATAAAATGTTGGCACAGATCGTCGGAGGCATCTTGACAACTAGAGAACGTAAAATTCTTTCTAAGGGCGCAATGAGACTCAAGCCTAGCCTCTATAGCCATGCAATTTTTACTATCTTTGGCCAACGAGATTTTGCCAAGTTTATCAACTGTCGGTGCAAGCGACTGTGTCTTCGATAAATGAAAATGTCTCTCCTCTCCGCGTGTTCTCGGGAGAGGATGAGGGCATGAATAACAAGATAAACTTTCACACAATAGCAATATGAGTGTAACCACTCCAGTGGCCGGCTTCGCCTCAATGTACGAGCACTCCGTTGGTATCGACATGTCGAAGAGCAGACTTGGTGGCATTCACAACAAATGATTGGGGTACAGCGCGTAAAGCTTCGTGCGTAACTTATTTACGTCGATGCATTTACCGAGCCCCTGGTGCTTCGACGCATTAGTGCTTACCATGCAATGACCACTGGCACGCAAAGCGCAGAATCCGCACATCGGTCTGCTCCCGCAGGGCTCCGAGCACAACGACGGACAGCGTCGAAATGGGCCTATTAACCCTCATTATTCCCATTGGTCAGCGTGGTCAAAACCGTATATATTTTACTACACACGAGTGTATTTTAATAAAAAGGTATGACACGGCACATGTAAATCTAATTTAAGTCTGTGTTCAAAGGTAATTGCCAGAGGCCTCAGAGCCCAACTATCCGTCTGTTTTACAAGCCGAAGGATTCCCTGTTCCCAGCGGCGAAGGATTGCCTGTTCTCAGCGAATTCCTGCGACTGTGACAAGAACCAGTCCTTCACTGTGTTCTTCAGTTCGGCGATCAAATTGAAGCGTCTTCTTTGAAGGTCCTTTTAGCGGGCCAAACTGTTGGAAATCGCAGGGCAACATATCCAGGCTGTTGCATTTCTATAGTGAGAGCCGTATCTGCCGCGTCGTTGAGTATCTTTATTTTAAATCCATTTAGGCAACCAACGGTCGCAACATTCAGTTCGCGCGGCAAAACCTAACGGACGTCACTGTACGAGATCAGTTGTACAAACGCCACTTCTCTATCGTCATTGCAGCAATAAAGACTACACAGTCAACCTTCAGAGAGACGGTAGCTAACTAAGAAAGTCAAAGTGTATGTATCTTCTTCTCTTGGTGCAGAAAGTACGGCAATTCGGGGCAACAGCGACATAGACGAGAGCATACGGTTGGCAAGATAGATAACGCAGGCTGTAGGGAAGATGCTTAAGCCGCTCCCACTTAAACTTGGCCGTACACTTTGTGTGACCCTGGAGACGCGCGTAAGATCGCGCGTTATCGGAGAGCAGAATCACTCCCTCCGTGAGCAGCCCAAGCTGTTTGCTCTTGATAGAGTAACGTAAGCTACAAAGAGTCTCACAGTACACACCACTGTTAATATTTTTAACATATTTTTAACCCCCGGATCTGAACATAATAGCGTTTGTCTTTCACGTGTTACTTGCTAAATCATTGAGCTCGCTATACGTCTCCAGAGTCCTCAGAGATTTGTTTAGAGCCTTAAACACTCTACTAAATACTACGAGATGATCGGTATAGAGAAGGAGTTACGCAAACACGGGGGAAGTAATAGTTGATAATGCCTGGTATATTTCAAAGTAAGATTGACAATTTTTCACGTTGCCTAAAAATTCTTTAAGTGTTTTTCTCGTCGAACGTCTTGCGCGATATCTATGCTGATTCCGAGAGATGATGGTATTATGATGATATGTTCACACCGGACGAGGTCGTGTCCGAAGGTCTGCTTAATCCTTAACATGCCAATCGCACTTTAAACTTCCATAAAAGAGAACGAAACATCGGTATGTTGGGATAACAGACGCTCGTATTCGTCCATATTTCACAATCGTACATATTTCACAATATACTGATATAACCCCGAGTGTGCTATCTTTTTTTACAGGGGCCAGGAACAAAAATGCGTAACGCACACCTTTTGGTCTGGGTAGTTTGGGACTCTCAAACCCACTAAAAACCTGGTGACCCCCTAACCTACATGACCGGGATATTTGTGGTATTACTTCAGTGAAATTCAGGGTGTGCTATCTGTCGTAGTAAATGCATAGATAAAATGTTGGCACAGATCGTCGGAGGCATCTTGACAACTAGAGAACGTAAAATTCTTTCTAAGGGCGCAATGAGACTCAAGCCTAGCCTCTATAGCCATGCAATTTTTACTATCTTTGGCCAACGAGATTTTGCCAAGTTTATCAACTGTCGGTGCAAGCGACTGTGTCTTCGATAAATGAAAATGTCTCTCCTCTCCGCGTGTTCTCGGGAGAGGATGAGGGCATGAATAACAAGATAAACTTTCACACAATAGCAATATGAGTGTAACCACTCCAGTGGCCGGCTTCGCCTCAATGTACGAGCACTCCGTTGGTATCGACATGTCGAAGAGCAGACTTGGTGGCATTCACAACAAATGATTGGGGTACAGCGCGTAAAGCTTCGTGCGTAACTTATTTACGTCGATGCATTTACCGAGCCCCTGGTGCTTCGACGCATTAGTGCTTACCATGCAATGACCACTGGCACGCAAAGCGCAGAATCCGCACATCGGTCTGCTCCCGCAGGGCTCCGAGCACAACGACGGACAGCGTCGAAATGGGCCTATTAACCCTCATTATTCCCATTGGTCAGCGTGGTCAAAACCGTATATATTTTACTACACACGAGTGTATTTTAATAAAAAGGTATGACACGGCACATGTAAATCTAATTTAAGTCTGTGTTCAAAGGTAATTGCCAGAGGCCTCAGAGCCCAACTATCCGTCTGTTTTACAAGCCGAAGGATTCCCTGTTCCCAGCGGCGAAGGATTGCCTGTTCTCAGCGAATTCCTGCGACTGTGACAAGAACCAGTCCTTCACTGTGTTCTTCAGTTCGGCGATCAAGTTGAAGCGTCTTCTTTGAAGGTCCTTTTAGCGGGCCAAACTGTTGGAAATCGCAGGGCAACATATCCAGGCTGTTGCATTTCTATAGTGAGAGCCGTATCTGCCGCGTCGTTGAGTATCTTTATTTTAAATCCATTTAGGCAACCAACGGTCGCAACATTCAGTTCGCGCGGCAAAACCTAACGGACGTCACTGTACGAGATCAGTTGTACAAACGCCACTTCTCTATCGTCATTGCAGCAATAAAGACTACCCAGTCAACCTTCAGAGAGACGGTAGCTAACTAAGAAAGTCAAAGTGTATGTATCTTCTTCTCTTGGTGCAGAAAGTACGGCAATTCGGGGCAACAGCGACATAGACGAGAGCATACGGTTGGCAAGATAGATAACGCAGGCTGTAGGGAAGATGCTTAAGCCGCTCCCACTTAAACTTGGCCGTACACTTTGTGTGACCCTGGAGACGCGCGTAAGATCGCGCGTTATCGGAGAGCAGAATCACTCCCTCCGTGAGCAGCCCAAGCTGTTTGCTCTTGATAGAGTAACGTAAGCTACAAAGAGTCTCACAGTACACACCACTGTTAATATTTTTTCTATTCCTAAAAAGTTAAATGAGTATCTGACCTGACAATAAAAAAGACTGTGAGCATCATCTTGCCGGCTGAGGGTATAACTTTGATTTTTTAGAGGAGCTAACGATGCACGCTTCCATTCCATGCTGTTCAGCTTTGTCTCTGGCCCGAAGACGGCACTAATTCCCGTCACCGGCGATGATCCGCTCCAAAAAAGCGGGATCTTCATGATACCGGAACAGGTGTTGCAGTGCCCTATACGTAGTTCCGTGTAGGCTTGCGGTTCACTGAGCATCTTCGGAACCTACTGCGCGCACGCCTTTTGGTAACCCAGCTTGTCGTGCACAGTTGTCTACACTGTTCCAACGCTAGTTTCACCATCACTAATTGCATTTGCATTGTGACACGCCAATCATTTCTTACCGGGTCATTCACCTTGCCGATGAGTTCGGCAGTGATTACAGCGTTTTTCTGACCTGAACTCGGATCATCACTTGCTTCTGGCCTTCCGGCCTTCACTAAAACGGGCACTCCACTTTATATGGCTTTTCGAACACACAGTTACCCTAGTATACGGCTACCATCCGGCGAAGAATATCGGCCGGTTGAACACCTTTCAGTCATAAATCTGATAACACTTCGGTAGTCCTCAATCGTCAAATTTTGCATTAGGAGCGTTATGATGTCCTATGAACCGCACCGCTGCGTCAATTGGACGGGATACATAACAGCCTCTTTCTCTATTGCGTTGAGAACCTGCGCATGCACACAACAAATCCGGACACTTCATTCGCGTCCCTAGATGTCTCACTATAGTTAGACAATGGACGTTGTTTTAACTTTTTAAAGCGGTATATTGAAATTTCAACCGGTTTAGTTGTTACGGCGTTTCCTACTTTTTATATTTGAACATCCTTTACATGCCTTAATGTAATTCATAAAATCGTATAAAGCTGTTTATATGATTTGATCCTGGCAGAAAGTCATGTTGTTTATTTTGTAGAAGAAGCTTGCATTTGTTGAAGAGTGGGTTTACTATTAGTATTACATAGACTCCTGTGCCCAAAGGAGTACCTCTGTAGTTGCGAGTGTTATTTCATTTACCTTTAAATTGCAGACACGGGCGATAGCATTTTCTGTAAAATGCCGTGAATGGTTACAATTGTTTGAATTGTGCAATTATGGAAATTTTAAGTTCAATGAGGAATTACTGAATTTAAATAAATTTACCGTCCGGAGAAGATGGTCCCATAAAAAATATTAGTTGTATTATGCTTTTCCTTTAGTTTTTCGGATTTTTTCTTTGCCTAAACAGTGGTTAGAATCTTTGTTAACCCTGCTGTTATCTCGAGAGTGGCATGCTCAATGTGTTTGTATACGTTTCATGTCAAGGCTGCGAGCTTTGTTATTCTCTTGCGTTTGATGCCGGCACACGTCTTGTTCTTATTGTAAAATATGGTTTAGTTATTCATGGATGTTAAAAAAATTTCTGCACGGTTATTTATATATGTTTGATATAGTGCTGTAAAATCTGTAGTTCATTCTTAGTTATTTATGAGAGGGCTAGGTGGTTTAGTCCCTCTGGGCAAAAGAAACCAGGGTCATTTGGCACACTCATGAACTTTTATTTGTTCTGTTATAAATCGTACACTGACTTTTTGTTTCTAATTGTATTTTTTCAAGTGCTGCTAAGCAATTAAACGGCATTACTTAAATTAAAGGTGGCATATTATTCTCTTTACGGTTTTACACTTTTCATCAAACAACGATTTGTGAGACTGACTGCTAGAGACAGTTTAATGTGCTTCTTCGCCATGGTAGGCGGATTTTTTTTTTTTTAATTTTTTTTTTTTTTATAGAGGACTAACTGGAAAATGCGGTTGCACACGCGGGCACCGCGGCAGGAGAGCTCCCTGCAGGTGCGGGCCGGTAGTGTGGGGCTCCAACCCACTAAAAACCAGTCATGTCCCCGTCCCCCACACTGACTGGGAACTGCGTTGCGCATATCATCAAACAGTCAGGGGGGTCGAGTCTTCTACTCCTGGCGGGTGTGTTCCCCGTGAGCCACGGGGAGGGGGGGCGCCGTAGGTAGTTGGCGCTCGTTTTCTTCTGTAGAATGGCTCTGAAGACTCCGGCTGTGGTGTTCCAGTTTAAAAGCGTTTCCGTCATTTTTTTGCAGACGTCGCGTAGGTTAAAATCCGGTGTGTTCATTAGGAGCAGTAGAGGTACGCGCTGCTCCGCCCATGCTGGACACTTCAGTGCCGTGTGATCTTAAGTGTCTTCCGGTCCGTCGCCGCAGTGGATGCATTTAGGACTGGGAGCCTTCCCGATCCTGAACAGGTAGGACTGGAAGTCGCCATGCCCTGTCAGGATCTGGGTCGTGTAGAAGGTGAGTTCACCCCCCGGGCGGTTTAGCCATTCCTTGATGTCGGGTATAACGGCGCGGAGACTGGTGCCAGGGGCACCCTCTTGTAGGCCGGCCCATTCTTCCTGCCAGAGGTCGATAGTATGCCGACGCTCCTCGTCCTTCTTGCGCTGGGGGTTACCCCATAAGCGGCGGCGTTCGGCAGCTTTCAGATCCCAGGGAATCGTTCCAGCAAGGACGAAAGCCGCCGCTGCGCTTACCGTCCGGTACGCCGCGATCACCCTGAGGGCTCCGACCCTCTGGGTCCGACGCAGGCGCGTCCTGTTGACGGCAAGCTTTAGAGTGTCGGTCGGCCAGGCCGGAGCTCCGTATAGGGCGACTGACTTGGTCACGGACATGATTATTCGCCGCTGGGTTTGTCGTGGTCCATGATTATTAGGCATAAGCCGTGCGACGTTGTTTGCTGTCTTGGTTGCCTTCTCCGTCGCCCGCCGCACGTGTTCAGTGCCGCGGAGACCCCTGTCTAGGGTGACCCCGAGGTACCTGACCTTGTCAACAAGCACAATCTCTTGGTCTTCTAGGCGAAGGTGAATGGCAGGACAGTTTCTCCGTCCTACCAAGAGTATTGCCTCGCTCTTGGCGGGGGCGAGGGCGAGTCCCACCGCTTGCATCCAGCGGGCGACGTCTTCAAGTGCTTCGTTCGCACGGATTTGCAGCAGGTCCGGTGTCCGGGCCTGGACGGTAAGGACGAGGTCGTCGGCATAGGCTAGGAGGCTGACCCCGGGGGGCAGGTCCCTTAGTCGCAGCACGTCGGCGTACGTTATGTTCCATAGCAGGGGGCCAAGTATGGAGCCCTGTGGCACCCCTGCAGTCATGTTAAAAACGATTCCGTGGGACTGTACTGTCCGGTCCTTTAGGTAGTTTGATATAATGCGCCGTAGGTAAAAGGGAACGTTCTTCCTGTGAAGAGTCTCCAGGATGACTCTCCAGGGTAGGCTGTTAAAAGCGTTTCGTACGTCTAGTAAAATAGCGAGGTAGAGGTCCCGTCTTCTTGGCGGGGATTCGTGGAGGAGTTCGGCCTGCGTCTGGATCTGCTTTATGGCGCCGATTGTTGAGTGGCCTTTGCGGAACCCATGCTGGGCCTCTGACAGCAGGCCGTTCTTCTCCGCGAAGTCCCGCAGGCGTGCCTCCACGATAGACTCGAAAGCTTTGGCCAGGGAGCCGAGTAGGCAAATAGGGCGGTAAGAGCTGGGGCCTTTGGGTATGAGGACCAAGCTTGCGGCCCTCCATGCGCTGGGAAACGAGCCCGACCGGAGCATCCCGGACGCCGCTGACGCCACCGCTTCTGGAAATTCTTTCATTCAGCCGCGCCGGATACCCTATTCGCATCTACTGATATCTCACTAAGTTATCATAAAGCAGTGTCTTCAAATTTTAACCGGTCTTACTCCGATGAGTCCTTAAAAGTCTGATTAGCGATGTTCCTTCTCTTGCAAGAAGTTTTGTGCTATTTTCTTACTTTACGAGGGTCTCTTCACTCGTTAGGTAGCAGCAGTAACGTGTGATCTCATTAAACAGGACCAATCCGACGCGGAAATAAACTTGCCACCTCGAGCCAGCCGTGCGTTCATTCAGGCGGTACATCGTCTTACGGAAAATCTCTCTTGCGCTTTCTGAAGTTGGCTATCGCCAGTCTTGAATCAGTTGCACTCATGTGTTCGTCATATATCCACGTGGTGAACATCTTCTCTCTCTGTAAGATCAGTAAGCTCATATTTAATCACGCCACTTTTTCTAGGCCTTAAGTACATTAGACTAAAAAACAGCAGTTTGACTAAACTGTATTGCTTTCGCTTGAAATTAAGTGGGTCGTCCTTAAACAGCCAGTAGTCCAGGCGCGACTAATGTGTTGACTGCAGAGTCGCTTCATGCGGACAAGATCTCGTACAACAGAAACAGTTTTTTTTTACATTTGGCTTTACTGTACAGCGTTAAGGCGGGTATTGCTTCAATGACATGCTGATATAGTATAAGTACTAGATGTTTCTCCGCCCCTCATTGGCCAACCATGAGAGCATGGTGAGTCAATTATTGCAATAATGCTAGTCTGAGACATAAAGAGCTGCCCGATATAGAAGGCTCAGCAGCGTGGCTCGAAGGAATCGGAATTAAAAACATTTTTAAGGGCGTTGTTTTTAGTTCTTGACAATCCTCTATCTCCTACGGGCTTGGAATCATTATGAGGCATATCTTTAATGCACCGAGGGTCTTACATGCTGAGATGTATAGGGTGTCTCCAACAGTACCTGTGGCAGCATGGCCGCTGATCCAGCGGTATGGTTTATAATCTATTCTCAAAGAAAATTTAATTCATAACGGGGATCGAATTGGCAACACCCCGGTAGATAACAATTATGACTGTTTCCCGTCTCTATCATTGCGCGCTATGAGTTAATGAAAACTACTTAGAGTACTTAATAAAATACACGTGTAACCCTCACAATTGCAAATGACAATATCATAGTTTGAACAAAACAATACCATAAAACTAAAATAAAACAATAATGAGACTACCGACATATAGTACTACTAGTGGAACTTTATATAATTGTACGATATCAGGACTGAAAGTGTTCCTATGGAGTGAAATTGTGTTGAAATAATACAATGTTACTTTATTACAAAATAAAAGCACGACTGTGCCAAGCGAGTAGACGATATGTATTCCAAGGTTATCTACAAGCGCGCAGCACTATACAGACATAAAAGCAACAGCTTCTATCAGAAACTTAGTGGAACTTATGTCTTGCCATAATATCTAGATAGGTCGTAGCGTTGGGAATGTCGTCAAGTGACCTGTCTAGGGGGGGGGGGGGGGTGATTTCGAAAAAAAGGCCGTGATCATGGCGAGACTATTAGCAGTAAGCAGGCTCATAAACGTCTACGAGATGAAAACGTTAGTTTTCGTAAGTAGTAAGATTCCTGCAATAAGTACGGAAAATCATTCATCTACTCCGCCGCCACCAATCGTAGAAGCGATCAATTTTCTGCTAGAGACACTTGGCTGCGCTGTTACTGCAGAAAAGTACTTCGAGTTGTCACAAACGAATCGACCACCAGTTTATTGGCTGAACCCCACTGCTGGTTGTTTTCTTCTCCACACTAAATCGAAGAGCGGGAGTCATTGATGGTCAGGGCTATGCGCGTTAATCCTGCCTTTAACAGCAGTAGTAGCAGCAGCAGCAGCAGCAGAAACGACAGTGGCAAGAACAGCGCCGCGCTGACTATCATCAACACGCACCGTCACACCATCGCCAGTCTGCGGCATCCTTTTCGACTGAGCGCTTGCCCAGAAGTCCTCCTCGTGGTGACTGCATAAAGGATGCAACGTTCGGAAGGTTTCTGGCTACACTGAGATCCATCTCAAAGGAGCGACGGCTAGATTATTCCGTATAGGAAATTGCTTGCGAGGAATACCAATCAAGTATCCATCCTGTCTGCCTGCCAATGTGTACCAACGCAATATACGATAGACGTATACGCTACTAGTATTGCCATCGGCAAGCCGTTTCGCCGGAGTAGGAGGAGGAAGAGGGGGCAACGCGGGCTTTTAGGCAGTCCGTTCAAGGAGCAAGTTCCCACATAAGGAGAGCGTAATTAGCCAGGATTGACATTGCCGGCACAGTGCTAAGTCGGCTGGGGCATTCAATTCAGTTTTAGTTCACCACAGAATTGGTAGACGGTTGATCCATATTTCACCGGGTGTCACGATGTGACACTTCGGTCTCACAATATGTATTTAACTTTGGATGGCAAGGACGTTCGGCAATCTTCTGCACATACAAGTAAATGATAGCGTCCAACATCACACTCTCTACAGAAGCTGCAAACACATTCATCAATATTAGAACAGCTACGCTTCATGCATATGTGATAGTGATGCCCGTGCCAAGTCGTTCGGCAGATTAGCGAGCGGTTCCTTTGCATGACTTTTTACCATCTCTGTGAACATAAGACCGGGCCATCAGTATAGTTCTCCGCTGCAAAATTTAAATTTGTGTTTTCTCTATAGGTTCGGCATAGGTCTAGAATATGCGCTGTAAATGGTGTGTTATTAAGTGCTAGGTCTTCAATAAGTGTTCTCTCTCCGCACATCTCTAAGGCAAGTGGTGCCGATGCGCACTTTGGAAACCATAATACACGCTAACATAGCAGACCTTCAGCTTGTCTAGACTTTTTAAATGGTTCAGAGTCAGGTATGGTGCAAAATTGTGGAAAGACAGTATGTTGCTACAGGAAGTACTCTGATTTTAAAGCAATTTGTAGCTGTTTTTTACGTCTACTTCATGCTCATTGCCTAACAAAAACAATGTAGACGCAGCTTTAGCTTGTATCTCCTCGATATGTCCGCTTAAAGAGAGCCTAGGGGTTAGTGTGACGCCTAAGTACGGAAAAAGTCGGCTGCAGTAGGCAAGCGGATATGACGCTCGCTATTGATTGCAATCGCTCTCTGAAGCAATTTAGGCCTTCTGCTACCGCCTGGTGGTTCCATTCGTACATTCTCCGACAAGTGTTTCTTCATTTGATGGAAATTCAACACTTTTGGAACACACTTAACTACCAGCCTTCTGACGCATAAAATACTGATCTGGACCGTTACAATTGAGCCATCAAATATCTCCAATTTCTTAACTATCCTTCTGGTAGAAGGTCAGTAATTGTTGAGTACGATATCATAAACTTTTCAACGTTTTTCTGTTATTGACGTCAAACGTCTTCCTGAACGGTTCAAACGACGTCAAACGTCTTCATTTTCGGTTCTTTCACGTCCGTCGCGGAATCGACTGTAACACAGCGATTTAGGATACTGATTGATCTCCATACGCAGTTGGTGACATTTTCACCAACTCAAAACGTATGATCGAGTTTTTAACACAGAACTTTATGCTTCGTTGCTCGTCTGTTTTCATCGTCTTCAAGGTCCTTAAACCTCGTTTACCCTACCTCTTTCTCAAACAGTAAACGCCGCCGCCGACTGGAACGAAATTTGGTCTGTAAGTATCCTATGAATGGCGCCGCTAAGCAAAATAAAACTGTGGCTTCAGTTAAATTTGGAAAACCCAAGTACTTTATATATATATATATATATATATATATCTTCTAGTAAAACACATTTCATTGCGTTCCATATGGGACAACATTGGAAAAAAAAAGGAAATTCAACTAACGGCGAACATTTTCCTGTATCGGCAAGACGGATGCCGTCATGGTGACTCGTAGCTAACACAGTTTACGCAAGCGCTCGTATCACATTCTCATGGCAATCGAGGCCACCAGGTCGAGCTGCTCGTGCGACGATCTTGGCAGAAGATGCAGACCGTATCTTTCAGTCGTAACAAACCCACACAAGCTATAGGTAAGCCTGGTCTGCACAAAGCGCTAGGCACGCTAAGGTCTAAGCACGAAGATGATTCACATTCTGCTTATCAGATGGTATTCCGGCTTCGTTTTACAACGTGACACCGCTACGGACATAGAAACAAATGAATTGCAGAGATTTTGTCCGACAGGTCGTCGCTAGAGGACAGGGCCCCTGTTCGATGTCGTGCCGGCCGACTAGCGCATGAGATCTGTGTTACGCTAGGGAGCCTCGACCGTTGTTGTTTTCAAACAGTTATGAATGCCAGTACTTTCCATCATACCATCGGGCCACGGAATGATCGCACGAGTGTGTGTATCCTATGAGTTAACGTTTAACGCCCTTCGAGGATGATGAAGGCGAGAGCCAGTCAATTTTCTACAGGAGAATTACCTGCAAAATGTGCACAAAAAAAAAAACAATTTAAGCCAAGCGTCTGCCGTTCGAACGTAAGGCGCTGCTAGTTTGTCGGTTGCATAGATATGATTTTTCAGCGTCCCTCTGTGCTATTTCCCCGATCGAATATACTGCCTGATTATCCGAAATCCAGACGGCAAGACGGCGATAGGTTAGGCACGTGAGGCAGGCGATGAATACAGAGGAAATTGAGTTTGATAAGCGCAAACTACAAATTGGCTGAAAAGTCGATAGGAGTTGGCGCCGACGGCGGGCAACAACCCAAAGCGACACCACGACGGAATGACGAAACAGGGCACACGAGACCCGATGTCAGGTCATAAAGGCGCTATGCTGGAATATGACTTAGGAATGCAGGGTTAGATTCAATATCGGACCATACGACGCGGGCCAATGGCTGTCGAACGACGCGGCCGGAGCCGAGGAGACGCCATCCTCAGAAATAATATCAAATGCGCGCACGACTCAAGGCCCAGTTCACAGTGAGCCGAGAGTTAGAGGCTGCGCCGAATCGATTTTTCTTCTTTTTTTTTTTCCGTAAGGCTATTGCCCGTGTGCGGTTTTTTCATGTCATGGCTAATTTTAATCCACTCCGGCAATTACCTTGTCTAAATTGGAAACCATGCAAACCAATTTAAGAGTGGCCGGCCTGGGTCTCGAACCCGGTCCTCCCGAATGCAAGGCAAAGGCTTTGCCACTAAGCCATCTTGCTCGGAATTCTACCTACGGAAACGGAACCCCGGGGGGTAAGCCGGCGGTAGTGGCATTTACAGCAAATCTATGACGGCTCATATCGTAGATAGGTCGTGCCGCGACTTCAACAGCTACGCTGACCCGGAAAAGCTTTTCGGAAGAGCCAATTCGTGGAAGGGGCAATGTATGAAGCGGTCCGCGATCTATTGCTACTCATACTCGAAGTTAACGCTCGTTGATGGCTCATGACTCTCGTGCGGTACGGATTGAGCGCAACCGGAGATGTTAACCAGATCATCAAGCACGTTCGAGGGCCGACTAGGCAGGAGCTGGGAAGACAGCAGAGTGACGGGCACGATACGCGGAGAGAGTAGCGCGAGACCGTGAAACGAACAAGGGACGACGGAACGCGGCCGTTTTAAGTGTGCTACCTGCGGCTTCCAATACAAGCACGCGAGAAGCCATGTTATCACTGCGGCCGATTCAAGGTCACCTGGCGATCTATGGCGTTGCAGGAGAGGCCGACTAGGTCGCATCGAGGATGGCCGGCAAGACGCCTCGGCCAGCGACTCGGCAAGTGTTGAACGGCGCTCACCATAGTCAATTAAGACTGGGTACACTTGGGGCGTTCGGAACGGCTGAACTACATTTAAGAGAAGTGGCGCCGTGATCTGGGGGGGGCTAGCGCGCCCTGTAGTTATTGTTGCCATCTACCTGGATATCGCCGATTGGATCCCGATTCTTTGTCGAGCTTTCTCTGCGCAATGTTCATTGCGAATAGATGGCAAAAACCCGACCGATGAAGGTCAGCGGCCATGCTGCGCACGAACTTTTGGGAAAACCCACGATATTTTTATAGGTTCTGCTTTTGGCTTACACAGGATAGTCTAGAATTATCTTAAAGGCTATCGTTGATAACTTACGAGGGAAACGAAGTTGCAGTACTCGTGTAAACGGAATGCCAATTAAGGCTAAACGTAGTAATATATTCGATGCACGGTGTTAGTAGTTGGTACGCGACTGTACACCTTTCATCTAGCACACCAAGGGAGTTGCGCTCGCGCATTATTCAACAACATATGTCAGAAAACTGGTGACCATTGCGGAAGGGTCGGAAATGTTGGATGAGCGGATCTGAATAGGCCCACGCTAGGATGGTTGCCGAGTTGGGAGGATTGGTGGCAGAAACGCCGAATTAATAGAAACGTGAGGCGGTGAGTGTATAAGATTTAAAATAGACGCGAATATGAGTCGCCATTATTTGCACAGAGAGGGTTGTTTTGTGCGGAAAATGACACATGAGTGAGATACACGTGTTCGACGGGAAAACAGGTTGGAAACCGGTTTTCCGGTATCCACATTGACCTAAGCCGAGCAAACATAGTGTTTATGTGTCCAGTGCGCGTGACTACCTTCAAGGAGACGGCAGTATCACCGACTTCCTAGAGAGTTCGGTCTAACGCCGAAGATATTATGTGTGAAATTTGCTCGTTGCAACTGAAATGACAAAGACACGTTCTGGCTTGATAATCGTATTGCAATTCCTGAAAGATTAACGTCTTCGCGTTTTAAAAAGCCCCTCTAACGCCTAAGGAACCTCCTTATAAAATGCGACTGTACGCTTTCTATTAGACTATATTATATATTCCTTTATATACGGTTTCCAAATTGAAGAGCAGTACAGCAGCTCAGAAACTTTAGCCGGGTTTATATAGACGATTATATACATCTGGAGTTTTTACAGAAAAACCTACATAAACGGTCGTAAGTGATACTGGTAAACATTTAACTAATTGTGCTCGTAAAGGCTGAAATTGAGACTTGAACACCAAGGTCGCGAGTTACAATTGATGAAGGTAGTGTGACACCGTCACTTTACGTTACTTGCGTCGTCATAATCTAAATGTTCATATTTTAAAACTACGCATTTCTTCGTAAATAACAGCATTCAATTGTTGCACACCATCACCCAACACCATTTGCAGCTTGTTGAGGACAGGACATCTCGTAAGTATTTGCTGAGACGGGTGTTTCGGCCGGGTGCAGCTATAACAGACAATCCGGCAGTGACTGCAGCTTCCCGACACCCACCCGACATATTACATACATAATTATAATAATTCAGTTAAACCAATTTAGTTATAAAATTATACTATCATAAATACTGACTAGAACACGTTTTCTGTTCTCGACTAACGTTCGCACGGCCATTATGCTTCGACGTACATAGTGGATATGAAGACTAAGGCGGCGGCGATATGGCCGAACAGCGTCCGATAGCGTTCTCCTAAAACAAAACAAAACAAAAACATTGCAAGAATGCGAACACAAAAACTTGCGATTATTTCTTTGTGTCGCATGCTAGTGGCAGTACTTTCGCAAGCTCCGGCTAGGAAACACGGAAAAGAAACAATTGATATTGATGAAAACCGAGTGTGGTTGGTGAAAGACACCCACCACTGAAAAGTGTGTGGGTGGAAGATAGCTAGGAATAGTGCAACCAGAGATTAGTCGGCAAGCCAATAAAGAAGAAAATGAAGATGGATACCGAGCCAGAACGTGTTGAAGACACAGAAGCCGAAGGCTAGTTAGAAGAAACACACGTTGCAGGCAGGCAATGTAACACAACAACAAATGCCGGAAATTTCCGGACGATACGCAGCGTAAGTATGGGTAGGGTACAGTCAGCATTTTAGTCCTGCTGCTAGTTACCCACCTGCACAAAACTGGCCGGCTCCGACAAGAATATTTGGGCCGTGTAGGGCAGTGAGCAATTATGCGAACGCCGCACATCGCATTGCCATAACTAACCCGATTGTAGGCGCTAGAAAGCAAGACTCTCCCACGAGTGTCGAAATAATGTTACGCAATTCCGTGCCTGACGACGGGGAGGGGGGGGGGGCGGAGAGGAATCCGGATTTAATGGGTGTGTGAGTACAAAGCATTGCTAAAGTCTTCCATATTAAAACAACAGTGAGACCCCGCACATACTTTTCATTGGAAAAGCTGAAAGCGTCAGTCAGCTAGAAACATTGCAAATGTTGTATAGAATAGAAATGCCAATATGACGTAGTGTTCTCGGGCAATCTACAAAACGTCGAATGGACCCAAACGGAGTCGAACCTATGACGTTAAGGTATAGCAGACCAGCAGTGACAGAACAGGCCAGTACCACTGTGGCAGTAGTGGCCTGGCACGTGAAGTTAGACCAAAGACCAATTGGCAGCTATGGAATCGGAAGCGCGTCGAAAGGATTACGACCTCCGGATCACTCAACTCGCCTGCAACGTACGCGAGGCGTAGAGACGCAATACGAGAAGCCATGGCTGGTAACTCTATAGGCGGGGAAAGGCCCAAAGCCCCACAATCGTGAAGAGTCAAATTCGAGGAGGAATCTGATATGAAGCACGGCCATGGTTCCTACCTCTCCCATACCAATGTTGCTGCCTCACTGCGCCAGCAAGGCTCGGACAGACGGCGGACCAATCCGAATTAGGTTACTTCCCGCCGGGCAGAGCGGCACGTCGACTGCGCAGAGAAAGAGAGAGAGAGAATACCACAGACCGACGAGTGATGAAGGAAAGTAGCAGGCGGCAGATATACTGGCAATAGGGCCAGTGGTAACGGATAAGGGATCCTTTTCTCTTAGGAGAACGTTGTCGGCCACAACGTCCAGAGACACCTTGAACAACAGCAACAGCAACAACAACACCAACAACGGCGTAGGAAGAGCGAGAGAGCACACAATCCGTCGGTGACCAGAGCAACAATGACAGAAAAGCGTAGTTCGATCTGTGTACTTTCAAAAGGCACTAGTACTTATTGTGGCATAGCAGAAGTAGAGAGTTACGATTAGAACTATACCACTGAATGTGAAAAGATCTTGCAGGAAACATGTCCAGCAATACCGCAACGAGTCTAAACACTATACCTGTGTCAAATCTAAAACGGCTAGACAAAAAGAAAGCGCTTTTTTTGGAGCATTGCTTAACGCAATTGTAGAAAGCACGTAGATTACCAAAGATTGGATCAAAAGGGTAATACTCTTAGAGAAATAAACAGTAACATGATCGTTTAGAAAATAATTCGCAAAAAATTAAATTATTTCATTATACGTCACGTCTAGTACCTCAAGAGCATAACCTTACGACCATTCACAGCGCTCGTTTAGGCAAATGCGCATTTCATGACGATCATTTTGGTACCAAATACATGATAATCTGAGCCGTGATTGCGGAGTAATCTATATTGAGTGCATGCATAAACGACCCACTCTATCAGATAAATCACTCTAGGTCATTTATGCATGCCCTTCGAAAAATCTTGATAACTCCGCAACCACGGCTCGCATTGCCATAGGTTTGGTACCAAATTGATCATCATGAAATGGCTGAATGTCTAAGCTTTGAGCGCTGTGAATTGTCGTAGGGTTATGATTTTGAGGTATTGGGCATGAAGGCAAAAAAAATATTTAATTTTTGTGATGTTTTATCTAAACGACTATATCCCCCTTTCTGCTCAGCGTTATATAAGAAGCAGAATTTTCTCACGAACACGGCGACGTACTTAGTTTTTCTATAAGATAACTAGTGGTCTCGCAACAGCACATGTAATACTCCTATGTAGGGCAAAAACACCAGTGTCACAAACTGTAGTAATTTTACTCTCACTCCGAAACAAGACTTCTAAGAGACCATGTTTCATTGGAAAAAACATTTGCTTTAACGAGCTCTACAACGAGCTTCTTATTATCGATTTTCAGAAATTTTCCTAACACACTATATATATATATATATATATATATATATATATATATATATATAACACGTTTGCTTGCGGTGCCGACATGTTTTATAACCCCCGTTGATAATTTTATATGATGTTCATTGCTACATGGTGTTATTCATCTGCAGAGCAGATTCCAGCTGGTTTCTATTCTTCGGCATAGCGGGGTGCCTTTAGGTGGTTGCGCTTCGCTGCACTGCTGTATCTTATTTATGTTTTAGATAAAAAACGCTACTTGCCACCTGGGGTAAAGCACTCCTAGTACGCGCAGGGCCTTAAGACCTATAGCCCTATCAAGTTCCGTCATTTCCGATATGAGTGCCTAAATCAAGATCTAAATTCCAGTCCGCAAAGAATATGCAAAAACTGCTTGGTTTTGGTCAACATCATTTAAGGTGTCAAGTTATAAGAGACCTACACGTGTATCTTAGGCAGTATAAAGCACGGGTTAAGACACACGCTGTTACACTGCTCTCCGGTACGGAAGTCCTACTAAAGGTATCTTAGTCGGCTAGAATGTGCGCAAAAGCGCTTTTTTTAATATATGACTGCTTTATAAATATGACTGAACGTGTATATTGCTTTACTCACTGACCTTTTAGTGGGTCCGAGCATACGTAGATTGAGGCAGATTCAACAGGCTAACATTGTTGAACACTTTTTTCACACCCGATATAATGATCTAAGGAGCTGCTCCTCGGTGATTTTTAAAACCGTTGCACACACAGAGCACATAACTTCTTCGCCTGGTGCATGGCCAGACTCACACGACATCACATCCTAGAAAGTATATATTATACTTGACAGAGTTGTTAAGTTCGTTTTTATATGCCTCTCCCCCCATTCTCCTTTGGAAGCAATAAAGCTGTGTTCTAATCTAAAAACATATTTAAGAAAGGCTTGGGTGAGGCAAAAATAGCAACGCATTGTCTCCTGGTTAAGCGCTAAATTAAAAGTCAAAGGGACAGGCAGGTCATCTACGAAGAGCCAGAGAAAACGGTTGGAGACGGCAGAGATAAGACAGTTAAAAAGGCAATAAATATTCTACTCACATTGTTTGTGATTTGAACTTACATACTTTAGTATCTGTATCTGACACGTAACATTAGCTTACCCGCCGCCGGGCTATTTTCACACTTCTGGACTTCGCACACTTTCGGCACACGACGTTATAGGCTTTCAGGCGGGCGTTCCAAAATCCCAACCGGATTACGCTGCGTAATATCCGTTTCCTCTTCCGTGATCCTTGGATGGCGACGCCGATTTCGATTTGGTCAACCGCTTTCATCTCTAGTGTTCTCTTCCTGTACTTACAGGGCAAATCTCAAAAAGTAGAAGCCGGAAGCCATTTGCCCCTGTCGTTTGCTGGACACGGTTACGACCTAATAATAAAGCTCCTTTCTTTGTGCTTTCCCCGTAACCTTATTGCTGGTTGACGAGTGTTTTCGTCTTTTCTCTTCCATTGCAGGGATTCTAAAGACGATCGGTTGGCTTAGTTCTCCTTATTCTGGCATTTTTTGACACATAGATAGACAGACAGACGAAGCAAATGTCGTGTAACCCTATATATAATATTTGCCATTGCGGTTGTTTGCCCATGTTTATTTTACTAGCGACATCTGCCCACTGTATACATACCGGTATTGCCTCAAGGAACGTCAATGAGGTCAATTTGCCTTGGCTACCAGACAGATGTGCGCAGTGCCTTTATTATTGAGTCGAAAGCATGCGTACGTCTCAGGTGAAAAAGAACTCGAGAATTTATCCTTTGGGCCATCATAACGAGCACTATTAAGTGGACTACGTTTCGGATAAAGAGCTACAGCAATGATTATCTTGCTTATGGAGCTTAAGAGCGGTAGCCTGGCAGTCTCCGCTGCAAACGTTAATATTCGACCCGACGGAGAGAGCGTGAGAATAAGAAGTCCGTCGCCTGTTTAGTCAATAAGTTGCGAGCTAGCAAATAGTATGAGTACGTACAAACTAGTAGTACACATAATGTTTACTTAAAATCACCTTAGAAATAAGATATATAGCGTCAAGCGCCGTGTAAACTTTTGTGCCCTAAACCCGGGACGCATGAAGATTGCTTATAGAAGCCAAAGCATCTTAAATGACGTTAGGCAAATTTGCTTGCCAAGGTTAAGTGTTATTTGGAGTGGATATATCGCCACAATGTAGGAGCTACACTAAGGAAAATACTAACCCCTCCCTCAGCTTTTGAGCGCTTGTAATTGTCGAGCTGTTTACAGACCACCTGATATTTTGGGTTTGAATGCCAGATATTGTCCTGTAGCCCGCCTATTTTGGATTGAATAACACCCTACTCATGTGCGCGGTACACTAAGCGACTTTTTTTGTAGTTTCAACAATACATATTTGTAAAATGAATGACCAATGCAGAGCCCTTAGCTTAAATGTAAATCCTTTCCAACTGATCACGATGGTTCCAAGGTTCAACGAAACTTCCCTGACTCTGTTTGGAAATGTTACATTTTTATGTAGGCTTTGCTTTAACCACAAATGCTTGCCATTTTTTTGTATGCGTTACATGTACAATCTTGACATGTTCAAACATAAGAAATTGAACTCACCCATAGAATAGATAGTATATATATATATATATATATATACAGGGTCCTTCATATCGTTATGTACTTATTGCGAGGTTTGGTAGAACTCGACAAGAAATTTTTTTTTTCCAATGGAAGGAGAATGCGGGAACGTCTTGTTTAGGAGAGAGAGTGAAGTTTAGAAAAGTAGTTATTATGCCTTTTTCTCCTACATATAATAGTTGCGCGAAATCTTCGTTTGCGGGAGAACCAGTTAACGCACGAAGGAACCCATTATCCGGTGCATTCGGAGGAAAATTCTGCACAACTTCTGCACTTTAGTACGAAAATGGTGGGCATTAAATTTTATTATTGCGTGGCACAGGTCTTTTGATCGTACATTTTTGGTCGTAATGGAAAAAATTAACGATTTTTTCACGAAAAAGCATTAACGTAAGACATAACAACATATCGGCTTTTTATGACTTTCTTCAATATGGCTATTCGCTTTTTGCTACGCCAGCTAGTGAAGTGCCTTTCTTTGTGCAGGATTTTCCTCCGAACACGCCGGTATATCAGTTCCTTCATGCGTTATCTGGTTCTTCCGCAAACGTAGATCGCACAACTATGTAGGAGAAAAAAAGGCAAGATAACTAATTTTATTAATTTCACTCTCTCTTCTAAACAAGACGTTTCCGCGTCCTCCTTCCATTGGGAAAAACTATTTTCTTGCCGAGTTCTACCAAACCTCGCGATAAGTACAGAACAATTTGAATGACCCTGTATATATATAGAGAGAGAGAAAAAGATACATAAATGTCTAGTTAGTATTTCAGTACTGTATTCAACGTTGCGGTCATAGCATGCGACAACTAGTCAAGTAGCAGCAGAAAAAAGATCAGACCACAATGCCTACGTTCACTACACAGCCTGTTGCCACGTTCTATTATTCTATTTTACGCTCACATGATAGGGCCTTGTTTATAATATCCTGTACAGGCTGCACGTCTCTACAGGTATCCCCCCGCACAGACAGACAGACAAACAGGCAGACATCGCCCGGCTAATTGGCTATCGGAAGCGGCACAAACAGTGGCATTGCGGCGGTAGCCCAATGCCGCAGTTTGCGCTGCTTCCGATAGCTCTCCGTGCTTGACTGGTGACAGGAGGAGTCGTTCCGATTAGTCAGGAAAGGCCAGGCAAAGAGCACGTCTACGACAGCATCGGACATCTGCAACAACTGCATTTACAGCAGCTGCAGCAGCAGCAACAGCAGCGCTATTTGCGATACCGTCCAGACCGCGAGTTTACGGCATCTGGTCTGCGCATCAGGTGGCCCTAGGCAGGTCTCTCTCCTATGCGCATATCTCTCTGTGGCGTGTATCGCCGGCTGGCGTCTAACGGATCGGGACGCAATGAACCTTGACAGGACATATATGCCAGGCCAGGCCAGAGTCAGGATCATCTGCAAGGACATTGGTCCGTTGTCCGTAGGCCCGCCGCCGCCGCCGATGTGTGTCCGTCTGCCCACCAAACGCATCAACCATGAGGAGCCCTAATTGAAGTTTCGATGAAATTAGGTGTTTGGTGGGGGGGGGGGGGGGGCGGAATGAAGCGCACGTAGGAACGACGCTGGCAGGCACCCCGAGACTTTTCGGGCCTTCTGTACTTAGCGTCTGTACCACCCGACCCCCTACCCCCCCACCCCCCGCAAACAGCAGGGCCTCTGTTGAGCCATGTCAGAGATCAAGGGCGTTTTTAGCCCGACGTAGTGGTGGTCTCTGTAGCGCGAAAATGGTTTTTGGCTACCAGTTAGTCGCTTTGTAAGCTTTGTGTGTGGCCCAATATGTGGCGTTGGAGAAAGTTTTTGGCTTCACGTTTCAAGTACTTTTCAACGAGTACGCATGTGGCTGCCTAAAGAGAAAGCCAACGTGTTATTAGAGCGGTGGAGTCAGATTTTGATTGACATTGTGAATTCCACTTCACTTACGTCAGTCAACTTAGACGATTTTCTCACATGAAGTGAAGACATAAACTGGCATAACAGTCGATTTTTTCTAGTAAAGGCTTCAAAACCGTGTTTATGACAATGTAAAACGGCGGCCGAATCCAGGTACCGAGTCTATCTGCGCTCAGTTGAACTTGCAACAGATGAGTGGTACGCAACAGACCTTTCGCTGCGAGGCCGCAATTTCTACTGGTAAGGCATCAGTTGTCAAAACAACTAGTACATTTGAGCTGCATATTACTATCTCTGCTTCTAAAGACTGTCAACGCACGCAGTTTTCTTCACTTCGTTCAACGCTACTTGGTACTCGCCAAGCAGGACACTTTCTTCAAGTAACCCACTCTACCGAAATTGTTGCAGATTTCTTGTCCTCCATTTGCAATCATTCGCCATCTAGTTAGGACAACCATTTCGAAAACATTTGACTGCCTACCTTAGATAGTTGCCCGGCCCAAAAGCGGTGTCCCACATGTCGGGCTCGTAAGCCTGCCGCCTCTCTCTAGGTCAGCGACCTAAACAACTTTTTCGGGCTGACCCTTAGCTAACATTTACCGTCCACGGGTTTGCTTTCGCGCTGCTTTGTAAGACGGACCCCATAAATACAAATGTGCAACGGTGGGGATCGAACCCGCGCACGTATGTGTCTCCTCTGGTGGCGAGGCGCACGCGAATGCACCACGCCACCAGGCTCGATAGGTCAGCGACCTGCATCTATCGTACGCGCCGAGGCCGGCGGTGTAGTGCTTTCGCCTGCGCTTTGCGACCGGGGGTGCGCGGTGCAAGCCCCATCGTTGCACATTTGTATTTATGGGGGTCCGTCCATGAAGCAATGCGAAAAGCTGTCCCATGGTCATTAAATATTGGCTGAGGGTCGGTCAGCCCGAAAAAGAATCTATCGTGTACACTACAGTGCGACTCCGTCTCTGTAACGGCTTCTTTCAGGCGGTAATAAATGTATTCGGCATGGCGTATGAATTACGTAGCCCCGAATATATTCGTTGGTTGCACCACGACAGAGTTGCTCTAGTTGATTTGAAATCAGCTGATGGTCGCGTGCCCAATTGCAGTGCCCGCCGCCGCGACGGATCTAACTCAATCTGGCACTGATTCCTTCAACGTCTGCCGTAAATCACGAAATTCGAATCGCTTGATCCATCTAGATGTACACCTGTTTCGTAGAAACAGCGGGAATATTCGATGAACTCCTTATGTGTCTTCGTAGTCGGATTACGCAGTTGGCTTTAGGTAAACCAGTAAGCCTCAAGAGCTATCCATGTGCAATCCAATAAGATTCGTGCGAGTATCACCAGTCCTGCAGACATTCTATGACGCACGACATCGCCTAAATGCAAAGCCTGGGTAACCATACGCCGCAATACAGACCGACATAACGCAAATCGCGTGCAATAATTATCGCTATCATCACTATCATACTGCGTACTGATTAAAATAGCAATGCAGCCTATATCTTGACTTTAAAAAAACTGCATGGAATCCCAAGTAATGTTCAATCAGTACTCATGCATCGCTTTTGTTTCCTGTATTTTTTTTTATGAAAGAGATTCGGTACGCATCGTACACACGCGTCGCTGGCATCTATCAGCAACTAGTTTTTTTCAACACCGTGAAGAAGGAGTGCTGCTTCTCTAACGCTCTATATGAGTGCTATATATAGCGTCTCGCATATGCTCTTCCGGCCTGAGGGCGTGCGTCGAGACCGTGCTGCACCGCTTCTCGTCTTAACCTGCGCTGACTATCATATTCATCCTGTGCAGCTCGAGGCCTTTATTTTCTTTTTTGAAGAGGTGTAGTATATCCGACTCGTCTTATGGCTATATTATTCTAGATTATGTGCCGATTCTAGGCTGTTTGAAGCGTCATATCGGCCCAGACTAGGACCGCATGTAGTGCGATAGACTGTTACACCCGGACTAGGACACAAGAAATCAAATAGATAATTCTAAAATAGTTGCTGTGTCACACTTCGGACATTAGCTTAAAACGCTCGGCCAGGCAAGATATCTCTAGCTCGCGTGTTTACTTTATTTTAAAATCTATAACCGTAACAGAGGAGAAACTATTATACAATAACAGTGAAGCAAATGCATGCTACAATAGTTTTAATACCACGTTCAGAGGTTATAGCTTTTACAGTTTAAACATCTCTAAAAAATAAAAGTATCGTATATTGAATATTTAGTGTATGCATACACTTGGATAATCGCAGTGCGTCGTTCATATATTCAGTTAATACAACAGTATTTCGTTGTTGGGACATCATTACTTTTTGGCATACGTCAGGGCACCAACTCCGTTTTCTCGATTGGCAGATTGAAGTCCACTATCTGTAATGAAAAAATTACTTCTTGGAAGAGAAGCTTCTCCAATGAGAAGCACTTTGGGCAACTTTCAAGCCAGTCGAACGTAATGCGAAGAGAGCCGGCGCTGTCCAATACACAACGCCGACATTATTCACATTTAGATGCCGACATCGACAAACGATTACAAAAGATCATTTTAAATGCAAAGGCTGTACACCAAAGTTCTGTTCATAGCGCAATATGCCTTGAAATTATTATAGATAAACGACATCGTTCTGCCTGGGAGCAGCGTTTTTATTTAACACTTGAGTCTATGGAAACACTCTTTACACAAATTAAGTTATATTACTGTCTGACTGCGTCCACTCCCAGTCGCCTAAAAATATAGCCTGAAGGAGGTCTACGTGCTGTGCCTGTATGAACCTATGCTCTAAGGATTCAATTCAGAAGCGGGCAGCACAGAGTATTGTCGGCTTATGTTTATCTCAATCACTAAAATGTAACTTTAAAAAAAAAACGATTATTTCCTTGCGTTCTACTTTATCTGAATTCGTACCGAAATTGTATCAAGTGCCGAATTGCCTTGACTGTCCAAGGCGAATCGTTTTGCGAATACATTGGGATAATGCATAACCGGCAGCTAAATAAAGATCTAGACTTTTTGTTGTAACTTACTTCCACGATGCAGACCTGTAGTTGAGTTTTGCCGGCTACGTCTCGTGAAGAGAGATCTCCTGTGATAACACTCCCTCTCTAATTATACCTGGTAATTATCGTTAACTGTTTGTGACTAGTCCATCCAGTGTATTATGTACTGTCCTGCGGTCGATCAGGCCGCAAATGTTTCATGGACAATGAAAAGCCGTGTCCTATGCTTTTTCTCTAGCTTGCCCTCGACAGAATTGTCTTGCCCTCTATTAGCAATCCTAGCAGCGAAACTTACAGTCAACGAGACAGCTGACGAGTGGCATGTTGTGAGTCAGTTGTGGACAGTGACATGTTATGAGTCAGTTGTGAACAGTGACATGTTATGAGTCAGTTGTGCACAGTGACATGTTATGAGTCAGTTGCACAACTTGTACACAGCGACACTTGAAATATCATCGTCGATAGTTGGATTATCTATCCTGTCGCCGCGCTCGTACCATTAGTAGACGATTACAAAGTTGGAGTTTGTCAATTGGTTCGTGCAGCTAATTGTTCTTCTAGTAAGCGATGTCGGCTGTAGGACTCGTTGGCTGATGTCAACTCAGATCTTAAGACCTAAGGCTTTTGATCTTCTCGCTTGGGAATCCTGCTCGTTTTTAAGAGACCTGTTTTGGATTTCAATTCTTTAGCGTTCGGGACACCCGGTGAACCGGGTCCGTCAACGTTGAATTGCACCACTACAAGTGTTATGCAAGCCTCTTGAACTCGCATCCGATGATAAGCGGCTAAAGGATCATCAGCTTGCTGGTCAGCGCTATATTTAGAACACCTGCTCGGTTAGCCTAGGGTGTGCCTATGGTGACCGTAACCGGTTAGCCTAGGGTGTGCCTACGGTGACCGGTTTAAACAGGCACAATTGTTGACGCCCAAGTATCTGTTTAATTAAAGCCGCTTCTTAATACTCTAGCTTATTACATTAAAAAAGCTCCCACTAAATCAAACCAGTTATAGGCAAAACGTTAATATAATTGTAGAGAGATACCGTAAGTTGTGGTTGGAGATTTATGCTTAAACTGTGGAGATTTTGGCTTTCAAGTCTGCACACGAGGTGCGGTCTTGCAAATCTATGACAATTCTCTAGAGAAACTAAGATTTTCAATTTCAATTTCAATTCAGACGTGGTTTATTTACGGAACTGCATACATTCACATGCTTAAGTTCTCGTTAAGAAAAGTGGTACAAGGGTTTGGGAATAAAAGAAGAAAAAGAAGAAGATAAAGCAGCAGATAATACCTATACCATATTATTGGCGATACTGACATACAAGGCAAAGGAGCACACTGAGTTATAACTTCATAAACATTATAACTCAAAATGACAGGTGAAAACTAAGAAATTAGATCATCGCTCTCAGTAGATTCCCTTTCTCCGTCATGTATTCCTATTTAAAAGCCATATCTTGACGTCTCGGGTAAAGCAGGTCAGGGACTTCGAGTGACGGATTTCATGCGGGATACTCTCCCATACGACGGGCAGTCTATATACAAGAGATTGGGTACTAGATCTTTTCTGTACCCGAGGTATCACAAAAGTGGTGGCCCGTCGCGAGGTTTTCCGCCGCTGAGGGACTAGAGGGAAGGCAACCTCAACAGGTACTAAACTACGACTGATCTTGAAGCCGAAAGTACCTACTTGAAGACGATACAGCGAATCGATGGATAGGATCTTATAATCACAATATATATATCTAACAGATTGGCTACGTCTCATCCCAAATATAGCCCTCAGTGCATCGTTCTGCATGACCTGAGCCCGATGCAGAACGTGATTATAACCACTACCCCACAAGAGAATGCCGTAAGTGAGTACCGGCACAAACAGCGTTTTGTAGATCAATATCAGTCCATCCAACGGAACTCCCACCCGACGCAAACGTCGCAAGGCCGATATAACTGCATAACATTTGGGTGTTATATGATCAATATGAGCGCGCCAACTTAAACCATCGTGTAATATGAGGCCTAAACATTTAGTAGTTGACGAGAACTTCAGACCGAATTCTGAAGAAAGCCGATCAAGATCCGCCCGCAACTTTAGTTGAGGAGAGCGAAACAGAGTGAGACTAGTCTTGCTAGCATTAACAACGAGGCCGAAATAATTAAAGATTTTAATTACCTCCTTCACTTGAGATAGTGAGCGCGGTATATCGAGGGCTGGAGAGTCAACCCTAAATAAAAGTGAAGTATCATCGGCAAAAGCTAGCGGTTTACCAATGCTCTCTTTTTCAATATTAAGCAGAATGAAATTAATTAGAATCAAAAAAAGAAACGGTCCTAGCACCGATCCTTGTGGAGTTCCAATATTAACAGATCTCCACGAGGAAACCACTTGCCCTATACGAACGGACTGCAATCTAGAAGATAGAAATGAATTAAACCACTCTACTGTACCTGCAGAACACCCAAGGTTTTGCAAGATTTGAAGAATGAAAGAATGGCGAACGCAATTGAATGCCGCAGTGACATCGAGAAAAACGCCTAGACAGGCTTTTGTCGATTCAACGGAGTCGGTTACAAACTGCCAGAGATGCGCGAGTGCCAGGCCCGTGGACCGACCGTGACGAAATCCAAATTGATTAGGCGAAAGAAAGCTGCAGGATTCGAGGAAGTGTTCCAGCTGCAAGAGAGCAAGCTTCTCGAATAGCTTTGAAATGCAGTCAACCAAGCTGATAGGTCGGTAGCTTTTAAGCTCCGCAACGTCGCCTTTCTTTTTGTAAATAGGTGTAACAAAAGAAGCCTTAAGGGCGGTTGGAAACACTCCAGATGCGAGTGAAAGGTTCGCTATATGCGTAAGAGGACCAGCAATGTATGGAGTACCAAGTTTTAGAAGTTGAGCAGGAAGTCCCGTTGCACCGCAGCTCCAGCTCCGTTTCTGCTTAAGTAATATCGAGGTCACCTCCATTACTGTTACAGCGCGAAAACTGAAGGTAACGTCATTACAGGACCAAAGGTTCCTTAATCGCGGTCTAATATCGTCCTCAAGACGCAATGAAGAGACCGTCTCCAAACCCACCGACGCGAAGTAGCGGTTAAATTCGTCGGCTATTAAAACAGGATCTGTGGAAGTTTCTCCTGAAGAGGTGACAAGAGCAGTAGGCAACTCGGCCGAGCCTTTATGTTTACCACAGGACCTGTTAATGAACTGCCAGAGACGGCGGGAATCACCACGTAAGGTATCAAACCGCTCCTTATAGAACGCTGAACGAGCAATACGAACAGCGGTTTTGTACCTTTTCTGGCTCACCAGATAAGCATGTTTACTTTCTGGGGAATTAATCTTTTTGTGCCTAATGTACATTTTGTTGGCATGCTTTCTTAGGCGACGCAGTCCTGGCGAGAACACAAACGTGTCACCTTTTGACGCCTTCGTACGCTCTATGAGACGTAAACTGAATGATGTGTTATAAATACCCCGAAGGGTTTGTTGAAAATTCTCGAACGCTAAATTAACATCATTTGAGTCATAGACATTGCTCCAGGAAATATCACTTAGGCGATTTAAGAAGGTACCCACACCAGCAGCGTCATGAACCCGGGTGAAGATGGAAGTAGCGGCCTGATGCGTCGTTGAAGTTTCTCCGCATTTGAGCAGGGAGACGGCAACAGGGAAATGGTCCGAGAATGACAACGTATTTAAAACCACTGGTTGAACTTTAGAGAATGTAGAACAGCCCCTAATTGCAATGTGATCAATGCAAGTTCCAGAAAGAGGTCTCGTGACACGATCGATGAGATGCATTAGGTCGTTGCTAGTGAAGAAGGATATATAGTTCAACGGCGGGGGACTAGCGAGCAAGTTAACGTTCGAATCACCAAGGAGCAAACACGGAAGTAAAGAGTTAGATGGTAGAATATCATCTAATAGGTCAAGGAGAGTATCCCTATGTAGAGTACTACTCGAGTAAAACCCAATGATAAAACCTTCGAATTCGGACCCTTTCCGAAGATGTATACGAAGAGCTTGAACACACCCATCAAGGCTACTAAGCACTAGCGTGGATACAATCACACAGGTGGTACGGACATAGATTCCGACACCGCCTCCAAGCTTAGGCGTTTTACGATTGGATGTCACTAAGCTGAAGCCGTCAATGGCGAACAGAGAAGCATCGATGTCTTTTAGCCAAGTCTCGCTTATCACTGCTACATCTACGGATGACCACTCATCACAGAGTACGCTGCTCAGGTGTTCGTGCTGCCCCGATTTTTTTAATCCTTCTGTGCCAGCATTAAGATGAATTGCTGTAAACGAGCTAGTCACGGGGGGAATGTCGTGCCAGTCCTCGCAACTAGAAATATTAGAACAACTTCGTGGATCAGGGAGTATAAAATCGAGCATTAAAATAGTAAAAGAGAGTCAAATCAGGCTGATGGGATAGTGTAGCCTTAGGTTAAAAATGCTGATAAAAGCGGAGAAATTGTCACAAAGAATCTACTCAGACTGGCCGCAGCCTTCGGACAAATGGCTTTAAAAATTTTTATAAGAGGTTGAACAATTGCAGGAAGTTGCTTGCTCTTTGCAGGTACAGTCTTCTTGGGTTTTTGTGGCCCTCTAAGTAGAGATGGCGTCCGTTGATAGGAGTTTGTTGACTTCTTCTTCGATGGCATGGGCTTCTTCGAGGAGATCTCAGAAATTCCAGGCAGATTCACCCGAACTTCGGGACCTGAAGAAGTCTCCACGACTAGGGACCGGACCACAGCTGCATAGGAGACCTTAGCGGGGCCCGATTGACTAGATGAGATGACTTGAGGCTTATTTGGAGGGCATGAGTCCACTGTGTCCAGGACATTTAATGATTTGGCATCCGGAAGCTCCATATTGACTTGATGTATCAGCCTACATTCCATAAGAGCTTTCCTTTTTTCAATTTCACAAGCTCGAAGAGGACAGGCCGCTGATTGAGACGGATGCGGCCCTTTACAGTTTACACATCGAGGTGCGTTCTTGCAACTAGCCATAATATGACCCGGTAGGCCGCACCGCTTACAAAATTGGCTGTTCCGACAGTTGGCGGCCGTGTGCCCAAGTCTCAGGCAATTATAACAGGCAGTGGGGGCTCCGGCGTGAAGGACAACTTTATGCATCTTGAACGCCAAAAATACCTCGGGAGGCGGTAATTTATTAAACTGCAAGATCACCCGGTCCGTGGGTACCACAATAGTTTCCTCGCCGCGCTTCCTTATGTAAGACTCTCTTTTTGCCATTGTGACACCGACGTCCTTAAGAGCAGACGTGATATGGTGCTCTGAAAAGCCTTTATCAACGTCAGTAATTCTAGCTCTGTAACAGCCTAGATCATGACTTTTTACTAATACAGGCACGTTGAGCAAGGACGATAACTGTGTGGCCTTGGCAACCTCCTCAGCAGAACTGAACCATACATGAAAGAAGCCAGATCTTGTTTCTGGCTTGCAAGCCGGAAAAAGTCGGTGCAGGTCAGCACAGAGCGCTAATACATCTTCATCGAATGGTTCAGCGACTTGCACTAGATTACCATCAACGACCCGATCAGCCCTGCGTCCGATGACGACTTTGAAGATACCTTTTGGCGGTCTATACTCGGACGATCTAATAGCGCCGATCTGTTTCTTCAGAGTATCCAATCTCTTTGCAGTATTTTTATTCACGACCGTCATCCAGCCATTTTGTGTTTCATCGATCGACAATTGCGTCTCTTCATCCGCGACGGCCGTCGGAATATCAACTGCGTTAGACTCATTAGAAACCTCGCTATTCGAGCCAGAACCAGTTGGCTTATTAACGCACGGTGCCGTTATATTTCGATCAGTCATGGTTTTCGCGGCACGGGTAGAGCCCACTCGCCTATCTTTCTTCTCTATCCTGGACGCAAGAATCACGTTCCTTTTCAGCGTCGCCACTGCTCTCCCAGTCACCATAATTGATGGCGAGTGGGAAGAGCGAGAGGCAGCAGGATATTGCTGACCACTCTAGAACCGGGACAGGATGTTTATAAACAGAAGGCCGTGGCGCCACCCCGATGAAGAACAGCTGGTATGTCGTCACTGCACTGACAGATACTTGGGTACGTTGAATCAGCTGGCCAGTCAAGCACTTCCGTCCATTGCCTTAATCGACGGAACAAAAGAACATGGCACGACAAAAGAGATACACAATACACTCTACACGTAGAAGGCGTCGCCACAAGAACCACCTCACAAGGCGCCCAACACGTCTCGACCAGCTCCAACCGGAACTCAGAGTGGAGCACATCCCGTTGTAGCTTTCGTAATTTTGCGTTCATATAGTACGATGCTATCGATTGCTTATGCTTGGAGACGGAGCCAAGAGTCGGTTGGCTCCCTAGTTCGTGAGAAAATTGTTTTCAATTCTGCTGAGGTTTTAGCAGCTTGCTGCTGCATAGGTGTTCGTGTGAGAATCCTACTTAGGATCGCGCCTAGGAACTTAACCCTGAGCATAAGGGTTACTAAGTGGCCTTTCAGGCGTACGTTTAGATACGCTTTGGAGCGCGCTTAATGAGGCTGTTTGAAACAATTGCTTGCGTTTTTGTAGAGCCAATTAAGGACCTACCATGTAAATGTGTTGTCGGATATCCGCCAAGGTTTCGTTAGGAATTTCTTCGAGTAGATACTCGTCACGAGCGGTGACGATCAGTGCCAGATAGTCTGCGTAGGCAAAAGAAACAACTGCCGATAGATGTGGGAGTCCAAGTCTTATCTTCGTTGAGAATGTGCTCAGCAGCATTGCATGGGCAGAAAAAAATAGCGCAGTATGCCAAGGGTCTCCCATAGAGCGCATTATGCCGAGGGTCTCTCTGCGTTTTACCGCATTTTGGGGTAAAGGTGAAACGTGTCGTTTTCCCACGCTTAAAATAAGGTTCACTGGCGAGCATTGTCTCCATCGTCGCATATATAGTTGGGAGATTCTGTAAAAGTATGCTTGCGCGAGGGGGGAGCGCACCTAGGGTCGGTATTTTTCTTGGCCTCGTATGCATTCGGCCACGATTATGATCTTCTGGATTGAGATTGGCTTGAAATTTTAAGGTTTGCATTATATCCAAAAGACACTGCTGCGGCTGGGTCTTTGCAGGACGAACGCAGTTAATACCGAGTGGGCTACTCCTTCTTGTAGTGGCAGCTATGCATGTCGCATTTGCTGCGCACGAGCCTGTGCCCTTTACCCCGGGGCTTTTCTTGACCTCCTCGCACAATTAGTTCCCATGGTCCCCTCGTCTTATTCCAAGTCTAGTCAATATATATATATATATATATATATATATTCGCCGTAGAAGACGTTAGCTTCCTTAGGAAGAATTTTAGCAATGCGCGTCTCCTATCCGGGTTCTCTGTAAGGCTCCGAGACTGATAAAAAAAAGGAGCACAACAGAGAGCTTTCGTCCTTAACATCATTACGAAATACAAAACATTGCGCTACGAAAATAATGAGTGTACAACAGGTTTTATCGTGTGTTTAAGCTATGGTGAAAAACTGCGCGTAGAATATACGCTATGCTCTAAAAATCCATATGGAGAACCCGTAAGCGGAGATTCTAAGGATTGTCCACATTCCGTATACGTGCATGCTTGTGCCCACGTTTGAGCATGCATATTAATGGTGACATAACATATGTGTGTATGTGCATAACAGCATAAGCATATGCGCAAATGTGTACATATACATAGCTTATTTTCTTCATTATTAGGCCGCTTATTAGGTCACAGAAGTCTCTTTTATACTCAGGCCTTGCTATAGCGTTAGATCGAATCCTGCTCGGGTAAAACTGTGTTTTCTTCGTAGATTTTTTCCCTTTATGTTGAGCATTGTCCTGTCGTTCTATTCATCTGCTGGTGAAAGTTCAAAATACGTTTAGTACGGGCACGCTAAAGGTGGCTACGGCTATAGCAAAGTAGCAAAGACGATGTTATACCAGTCGCTAATTAGCCAACGCTCCGAGAAAGCGGGTTCGAGTATGCCTGGAAACGCCTCACCTCCCCCCCCCCCCCCCCGCGCCCCCCTGACAAAGCTTGAATTGGCCAAATTGCCTACACGGCCGTACCGAGGAGACTCACATGTAGGCGAGTAGTGCAAACACGTTTTTTTGTCCAACTCCTGATTCGAGCTGAGTAGAGTGGTGGTGGCGGCGGCAGCAGCATGGTGGTGACTCACTTTGGTGACCTTTGCCACGTCCGTCCGCGGTGGTTCGTGGCGTGATACCCTGTTCGATGGTTGCTTAGGCTTTGGTTACTACTTGGCGCTACTTGGAAGAGCAAACGGAGGTTCTTCGCACCGTGCCGCCCCGTTTCCTGCAGACATTCCACACCGAGAAACCAAGTCAGGCCAGCCGAATCCGCTTCTAGGCCGTACGGACCTGGCGCTCATGGTGAGGACGGCCGTCGAGGACCCACTTCTGACCTTGGAGTGATTACGCCTCGGTTGGGTATGGTTTTCAACTATTGTGTGATCAAGCGGTCGAGTGGTGGTGGTTCATGTCGTCGATATGATACTGATACTGAACGCGACGTGGCTGCACCAACTAGCTCTATTGAATGTCCTCTTTGGCTCTTACCTTGCCGACAAACGGTTCGAGGTACGTAAGGCTCGTTTAGTACGTCGAACGTGAAATTGCCTAATGTTGGCAGACAGATTGTCACCTTGTAGAGTTAGTCAAAGAAAACAACGCCTGCCGAAAACAGGCAAGAATCGATTTCCATTTATGTCGCTATACGTATGGGAAGGCAATCAAGCTACTTTGTCGCGACAATAAGTACAACTTCGATGTATCCTGTTACTTGGCTAACGCTCATGATTTACGCTAAAGAGCTTTTGACGGTTTTCTCAGAAGCGAAGTCGATTTCATGTTAGCCTTAGCGGAGTAGAACAGAACTGTCTGCTGTCGCTCCGGTTTAGGTCTAGCCATTTGACGCCATAACATTATTTCTATGGTACTAGCCTTCAAGGCGTTTGACCGCTCCAATTATACACGTTCCGAATAAACTGATCTGAAGATCGGTTTATAGCGTTTCCTGGCAAATAGCTTGTTGAATGTTAATCTATATCACTTGGCAGCGCCTATCTTAGAATAGGAGGGGTCAGCTCAGCAGTATCTAGTGCAGAATGTTACTGTTAAAAAGGAACCCTTTAGTTAGCGATCATTCTTTCAAGTGGAAGTCATCGCGTATTTTCTTGAAAAAATAGATAATGTCGAAACCCACAAATAAAAACGCACGCACAATTGACAGCACCCACCAAGGCAGTATACATCATAATTTATAGAACTAGCCCAACACGGGCACTAAGTTCTACAATCGTGACGACTCATCTCTTCGGTTGGTATGTCTTTATTAATAATAGATAGTACAACCTTGCACAGCACATTCTTATTTTGCAGCGCATCAGCAAACCCTTATATTCCCATTAGATTCGACAAGTGACTTTGAAATTTGCCAGAAAATCATAAATCACCTACCGACCTATTCCATTATTATTGCAGTATTGTAATGCTTTCATCGTAGATTGAACTATCCATTACAGTACAGCACGTACAACAAGAATAAAATGAAATAAAAAAACGCCTTAATTTTTTAATAAAGGGTAAAAAGAGGCTGGGGCGCAGTGAATCCCCCCAAAGTCGCCTTGTTGTGCGATTCTCTGGCTACACGCCAGGCAAACATATTATTGATTACCTCAAGTCTTGCAACACAAATTTGCCAACGCATTAACATCGCTGAACATTTCCTACCCCGTTCTGTGAGTCCGGTTTAAATATTTCACTCGAAAATAACCCACGCAACATTTCACATCAAGTTGACTCGGTTATTTTATCTGAGTATGCAATATCTATTAACGTTATTGGTTATAAGCTTAAGACTAGCATTATACCTGAAAACATTCCACAATTGTTTATAATTATTTAGCGTTTTTTAGCCAAGCCACTAAGACTTATCTTTGAAAGACCTTAGAGCGACGACGCTGGCCAAATGGGCGCATGAAAATTCGAATTGTGCCCGCTTATTTGGCGATTAGTTACGTTCTTCTTAAAGGAGTACTGGAAACAATGCATTACGATCATTTGTAGCACATATCCGTTGTATATTAAAATAAAGGGGATTTTATTATATATGTATATATATATATATATATATATATATATATATATATATATATATATATATATATATATATATAACATGAATCTACAGGTATTTTACAGGGTGTTTACACATACATACTCTTGGAATCTCTTTTTGGAGGGGACCAACTGGAAAATGCGGTTTGCACACACAGACGCTAGTACAGGAAAGCTCAGCTGCAAGTGTGGGGCTCCAACCAACTAAAAACCGGTCATGTCCCCATCCCCACCCTCAACTGGGAACTGCGCAAGCAATACTTCAAACAGTTGAGAGGATGAATAATAGCGTCCTTGTCTTAGCTGCCCTGGAGTGCCTCACGGGGCCTTGTCAAGTAAGCCTTTCGATTAACGAGCTATAAGATTCCAGTCATCACGTGAGTTCATCAGAAGGTGTATTATCTATATAAGGCTGCCGTCATTTGCTGTTGTTAAGTCCGTGCGAAAAGGAGCCCGCGCCGGGTACAGCAATATTATGTGTTCGGGCGCGTCCTCCGTTGTTCCTTCAAAGTGCTTGCAGAGTACTCCCGACATATTATCTATCTAAGTTTGACCGCTATATACAGTTCGGCATCCCTAATTTTTAGGGCTGACCCTCAGCCAACATTTAACGTCCACTGGTTTGCTTTCGCATTGCTTCGTAAGGCGGACCCCATAAATACAAATGTGCAACTGTGGGGATCGAACCCGGGCACCTATGTGTCTTGCGGTGCATTCGCGTGCACCTCGCGACCGGAGGAGGTTCGACAATCCAAGAAAGTATCATTTTACTTACGTGTTTGAAAAATCATTGAGTCCCTGCTACTCGAGCCGAAAATAGAAGCGTATTTCATGATCACAGTTGCAATTTTAATTTCAATTTTAAATTTAAAGTTTATTCACGGAACCGCAATTTTACAATGCTTAAGTTCTCATATATAAAACATTTTAAAATGTGTAATAGCACCAACATAATCTATTTCAGACTTCAAAATGTCTCATTCAATGTAAAACTTCGCTAAAACTTCTCCCGTTCACACACATGTCACGTTTTCTTCAACCTATTGACAGATTAGTTTTGACTAGATTGTTTACTCGTAACCCATTTTTCACGTCACTTTAAATGACCTGACTGAAGTGAGTACGCGAATTTCCTTGAAAAGTTTAAACCAGATAGTCGGCAGGGTGTACGCGAGGGCATGACGGGTGGATTCCTTTAGAGCTTTAGAGGTACTAGTCTCACAAATTCCGTGGCACGTCGAGTTGTGTGTCTAATAGCAGCTCTTATAGAAAAAGCAGCATCATCCAGATTAACTCCTCTATACATCTTAATTGTAAGCAAGGCAATTTTTACCCTGTAAATATCTCATTGTGGTAAAAGCTTAAAGTCTTGAAAACACTTACGAACCGTAGCGATATATATATATATATATATGGGAAAAAAATTTTCTTTATGAAACGGGTTTTGGGGTTAGCCAATTATTGTAGGAATAGAGTAGTACAGTATAGTCTTCATGAAACTCCCTACGGGAGCATACAAGGTGATGGAACCCGTGTACGATGTACCTGGTATATACATGCCTGTCATCGCAGGCCACCCCGGCCCACAACCAAGGAGACTTAAAGACGTCGAGCGTTCTTACCTCCGTCGCTGCTTCCGTGAATTTGCGTCGCCACTCTTCCAAGAAATGGTTAAGTGGCTCCGTCAATGGCATACGCAGCCTAAGCCGAAGCATCTCCACCATCGGCGCACAGTCCGACAATACATAGACGAAGCGGCTTCTCGCCTTGATTGAAAGGCAGAGTACTCGCTTCATGTATAGTGTGAAGCACTTTTCAAGCAAATTAAAATTAGCTTGAGATAGGTGTTGCCACACTCTGTCTAAGCTATACGCCAACTTTGGCAGAGTTTTTAACATAAACAAGCGCACTGCCGTACCGACGGACAGTCGCCGTACATCTCCGACCCCTCCGTAGAGAGCTGCCAGTGCCGAGGTAACACTGTTTTCGATGTGTGTAGTAAACGATGTTCCCCTGTAGTGAATCCGGAGACCCAAGTATGGGAAAGAGTTTTTTAGATAGAGTAGTACACATCTTAGAGGGAGGGACTTTAACGACACAGGAGCTACAACTTCGATCGGGTTTACCTAGGACGAGAGCGTTTGAGGCCTATACTTCGAAGTAGACGGAAAAATTGAAGGAACTCGATTTGGGAATATATACTACCGTAGCGATGACAAGCAGGGCCTTGCGAGCAGCCGGATATAAAAGCAGACATTTAACTACGGCGTTTCCAGCCCACGGGTTTCGTCACGTGTTATGCAGCACGGAAGAATTCCACGCCTCTCAGGAGTATTGCAGGTGCTCTAGCCAGTGCGATAGATACCACGCCGCAGCATGTTCAGCAGTTCAGTCAATAGCTGAACTAGCAATGAAAGAAGACCCAATGACGGGAAGAAGCACTAGTTGTGTCTGATGTATATGTTTATAATTTTACCCAACCTGGGTGTCAACTAATCATATATATATATATATGTATATGTTTATAATTTTACCCAACCTGGGTGTCAATAAAGCATATATATACAGTCCCCGAAAAAATATAGGGCCACCCATTTTTGTTACATTTCACGCATTTATTATAACCAATCGTGTAAAGATCACAGTGATACATGCTCACAGAGTAACAGCGGAAACTTCTATCGACATTTGGAGTCTCGGATTACTTTGAACCACGAGATTTTCACATATGGCACAGCTACACCGCGAATAAATTATAAGGCCACTAGCAAAATACCCGTTTTAACAAATTAATTAAGCGGATTAACGGCATTTGGGCTAATTTCACGGCATTTAGCAACTATACTTAATACTCAGTGAACTTTCCATTAAGTCTGATAACCTCAAAAGTGCGGTTTGGTATATTGTTAAACAAATTTTGGATGACATTTGCAAGAGCTCGTCCCAAGCCTCGAAAATTGTTTTTTATCGGTGTGAACTTATTGTTCGAGCTAGCTCCACACATTCTGGATCATATTAAGATCAGATGAGAGTGCAGGCCAGCGAAAGACTTCAGTGTGACGTTGGTCGAACCAGCTTGCGATTGCACCAGATTGCACCGCCTGGCGGTGTGAGTCGGGGCGTTATCGTGCGTAAAAACGAAGTCTGGTCCTCCCATCAGCTTAAAATGCGCCGATTGCTCTTTTAGTAAATCCCTGTAGCGCGTCGAATAAACACGACCGTCTAAAAAACAATCGGCGACTTTGTATAATACCCGACAGCAGCCCAGATCACCACTGAACCGCCACCTGAGTGACGTTTTGACAAAATTCGTTTTTCCTTGCGGACTTCAAGCAAATAATAGTTACATCGATCCGGTTCATCAAAGTTAAACTTTTTTCATCCGAAAAAAGCACTCTGTGTCACACAGTGGTTCATGACATCGTATCGTGGGCACTCAGTTGTCCATGACATTTTATCGTGGGTGAAGTCAAGACGAGCTTTCATCGGTCAGCGGTCAATCGTTGTTTTTTCTTGTGTATTTTGCCAATGTGTCTTCCTGAGGAAGCTTTGCACATTTCGCACGTTCGTTTGCACGTCGGCCGCCGCCGCAATCGCCCTCGCCGAGGGCGCAGAGTTCGACGCTTTCTTCAGAATTGCAGGTTGTTTCGTTCCAAAATAGAATTTGGACGCCTGAACTTTTTTTTTTACGGCGTATTTTTTACCTAAATTAACAAAGTTATTTACTTCTTAGACACAACGCCTTAATTGACGGGAAATTTTGCGATTAGAGAGGCCGATGTTCTTATAAGCCTTGATATGGGCCTTTTCTTTACCCATGAGGCGCCAGTTTAAGCCTATCGTTTCAACAAAGAAAAAACTTCTGGTAAGAGGTCTGCCTTTGTTTCTGCCGAGCCGTTAAATGAGCCCAAACGTTGTTATTCTTATTATATGCCACTCAATTCACTCGCTAAGACATGCATCTTGGTGGTGACTTTATAATTTTTTCGCAGCGTAGCTGTGCCAAATGTCGAAATCTCATGTTTTAAGGTAACCCGATACTCCAAATGTCTATAAAAGTATCCGCTGTTTTTCTGTGAGCATGTATCATTATGATCTTTACACAATCGGTTATAATAAATGCATGAAATGTGGCAAACATGGGTGGCCCTAAATTTTTTTCAGGGATTGTATATATATATATATTTATATATATATATATATATATATATATAACTGCAGTTTTTAACCTGCGCCGTAGCGATATATATATATATATATATATATATATATATATATATATATATAGTGTGGCGTTTGCTACAGGAGACAAGAGGGGCGAATATGTACTGCAACGTCTGCCATTAGATGTTCAGAGGGAGAATGTTTCTTCGGTGAGAGGTCCTCTGACTAGGTGAACCAGACCAAGCCTCGAATTAACGCACATGTTCTCCATATAAAACGCTCTAGCCGAACGAATTCCGGATAACTTCTAGTATGCCTCCAAGAATATAGCTGTATATTTGTTCTTGAAACTGCTAACTGCTATTTGAAAAGCTTCGATTGACCGAGGATAAAGCCTCATCTCTGGAGAGTGTGTATGAATAATCCAAATATTTTCGAATCGGACATTTATTCTGACATCCTGTGAAAAACCTGTAAAAACACCAACGGACAACGAAAATGTGTCTCGTGTTTTTCCCGATTAAAACTCGACGAAGGACGGTTTTCTTGTTCACGACACTCGCTATAGGTTAGGTCGCAAGCAATAGTAAGAGAAAGCCAACGGCCGGCTGACAAGGTGATAATTGCTATCTCTTTCTTCAGAAGCACAATTGTGGCGATGTCACAGTGGAAGGAGATAACACAGTGACAAGCAATTAGTATCGTTTAGCTTTTTTCGCTGTATTTGGAGTCACGTTGGTGAAGCATTCAGATTAATCCCTCGACTTGGCACCCAACATTGTTGGCAAAAAGAGACATTTTGATTTACACATGCCGGTGATATATATATATATATATATATATATATATATAACGATTGGTGTGGATAACCAACGCCAGAGTACTTTCTTCATATGTTAGCCTCTGCTAACCAGGAAGTATGACCTGTTCGGTCCGCGCCTGCACTGACCATCGAAGGGGCTAATGCGCCGGTAACGGTTGCGTCCCAAATTGTCATGTGACTATGCTTAAATGGTGTCAGAGTGAGACTGTCAGATCTTTCCGTCGTTCATGATTATGCCCAAATGTTCCAGCATACACGAAACGTCAACAGATCTCAGTGACCGAATTAAAGTGTGTCATTAAAACCATCACCAGTGACCATGGGCAAACGCGTCCACAAAATCACCACAACGACAACGGTGGGGCACGATTAGGTCAATACCAAGCCACAGTCCTGCGCTTATGCACATCGTCTCGTCGTATAACAGAGTCCTACTTTGCGGATACGGTAGGGCGTGTAACCAAGCTCAACCCCTTGACTATTAACAGCTTAAAACCTGGCGTATGGGCAGCGATAGAAACTCTTCTAGTTAGGTCTTAAATCGGGGTAGTCTATCCAAGACAAAAGTCTAGTTTATCTTTCCGGCCGGCAACTGCCTTTGCAATGCTGTCCGCCAATAAGAGTACCCCTAACAACTCCAGGTCAGCTATGTCGACTATGCCACAGCCAGGAAATAGGCCAAGAAGAACTTCTCAAATCTAATGACTCAACTCCGTTGTGGGCTGTGACATGTGCTTCACATTTGCCCGGGTTCAGGGTCAGGCCGCTAATCACACCAAAGTCAATGACCTGCCGGATATCTATATATATATATATCAGGCCGTTATATATATATATATATATATATATATATATATATATATATATATATATATATATATATCTACATATATATATATATATCTACATATATATATATATATATATATATATAGATATCTACATATATATATATATATATATATATATATCTACATATATATACGCTAATCACACCATAGTCAATGACCTGCCCGATAATATATATGTGGTCTATTGTGTTAGATTGCTCGCACTTTCGTTGTGAGTCCGTGGGAGTTCGCAATAATACGTGAGACTGCACACACCGTTTTCAAAAAAAGGCCGAGGCAACATAAACAACAAACAAAATCAAACAACAAATAAGGCGACCGAAGCAGCAATACGAGTTGCAACAGCTAGAGTGACAGGAGCGTCACGAGACAGATCACAAAAACAACCACGACTACGATAAACACAGCCTACAACAATCGACTGGCAGCGCCGCGTACTTTTTGTTTGAGGGTTTAACTGGAAAATGCGGTTTGTACACACGGACACCACGGCAGGAAAACTCACTGCAAATGTGGGCCGGTAGTGTGGGGCTCCAACCCACTAAAAAACAGTCATGTCCCCATCCCCACAGCGCCACGTACTTGCGGCGAGAGAACGTGCGGCCAGTCCACGAGGATCATCAAACCTCATATACGAGCGTCGTGATGACGAAATTGACATTAGGTTTATTGTATAACAGTAGACGTTTATTGGACAGGTTGAAACGGTTGGGGGGGGGGGGATGCAAAGGAAGGGCGCGACTGTTTTAATATCGAAAATGCAGTTCATACACGCAATGGTACACGAGTACACACGCTCCGAAGGAAGGAGGAATGCAGTGCATCTCTACATAGGCCTACACACTCACCTACATGATTAATATCAGCCCATTACATCTTGCAGTACGACTGCAAGAATTTGTCTGTCCTATGAGGACCTGACGTAACACGGTCGGACAGTAATATTGCAATATCTCGAGGCGACAGCGACAGATTACGTATTCGGGTAATGAAACAGGGCCAGGTCATATAGAGGACAGTTTGTTATTGATATAGTGTGTATGTATTCTACGATACGTGTTCCAAAATGCGGCGATTAGAAACCGTTTTGACATTTAGTTGACTCACAGATCTACGGATAAAGGGCTGAACGGGTGGTGGTCGTCATTGTAGTAATTTGTTTAATCTAATAGTAGTTGAAAATCAAGTACGGCCCCAAACAGCTTTTCGCTTCTACAAATCGGCAGAAATGCCCCAGTTCAGCAGTCCGGAATCTTGTAAACTGTTATCATTTGAGTAAAATGTCTTTTGACACCGCAGCGTTTTGCTGCATTCTGTAGGAAGCTTTGTTGCATTTTCTTATGTAATTCGGGGTTAGTCTTTCTTAAAGTGTTACGCACCTGACATTCGTTGAGAAATAATCGCCCAACGTACGATTTGTTTTGATAAATACAGAAAACATTACAAAGGAATGAAGAAGCCGGTTACATAACATGGAACATCGTTATCACTGTGTGCCACTTGCGCGCTAAAGTTCAGAGTCGCGCAGAATCATACCCCAGGATTCTTAAGCGGTTTCAGTTTAAGCCATCGAATTTTGTCAAGATTATATTCCATTTGCTTAGAATGTCTAGGTTAAGATTATTCACCATAGCTTTTTATAGTGATAGCTTGATCGCCATACTTCTTGACCACGATATAAAGTCAGTAAGAGTAGATTGCACAAAATTGGCTTCACTTTCTCCCGTGTAGACGTGCACAGTTTAATATCGTCAGCATAAACAAAGGAGTGCACTGAGGGTGCCCGGATTGGGACCTGTTAGATGAGACGAGTCGGTGAGGATTGCTTTCGGACTTCGTTTGGGGACTGACCTTGTATACACTCATATCTGCGTCTGCGGAGACGTCGACCGGCCAGGCGGACGCGCTGTCCTGTATCGTCAGCGCAGGTAGGCGAGCAAGACACCAAGCCTTGAATGAAACATTCAGCCGAGCTTTACGATGCAGTAGTCTGCCGTGCGTCCTGTAACTCATCGGACTAGACATGGAGGGTGGGAAGAGACCTGACGGGCTGACCTTGACTCCGTTCGAGAGTGGATGCATGCTGGTTTGGGACACGAGAGTTACTGATTCATTAGCCCATTCAATCATCAGTGCTGGCGCGGCCCGGGCTGGTCATGCTTCGGCTCTCGCCGAGGCAGGCAAGGTTAGAAAGTACCAGAGCATCGGGTACCCGTACGGGTTTTTCCTCACCTGCCTCCGTGGCGGGCAGGATCTGTCCACTCGAAATTTGCGACAGAAGGTCGGGAAGCGGCTAATTCTAGCCAGCGGAGATAAACGAGCGGGTGATTTCCTCAGACAGCGCCTGTCGCTAGATGTGCAACGGGGCACTACGGCCTCGGGTTCGGGGCACCCTCCAGAAATGGCTGGTTCCTATACTGGACCACCCGTAGTGGTGCACGCGTTCGCAGGGACCGAAATATCATGTCCCGACCGTAAATGATTTATTACATGGAAATAATAATAATAATAATAATAATAATAATAATAATAATAATAATAATAATAATAATAATAATTATTATTATTATTATTATTATTATTATTATTATTATTATTATTATTATTATTATTATTATTATTATTATTATTATTATTATTATTATTATTATTATTATTATTATTATTATTATTATTATTATTATTATTATTATTATTATTATTATTATGCTGGATCCCAACTCTTTCCGCATGATGTCAGCACTTAGACTTGGCGCTAGCGTCTGCGAGCCGTTTCAGTGCAAACTGTGTGGGGAGATGGTAGATTCCAGTGGCCTACACCCACTGAGTTGCCCGAAGAGCGCCGGTAGATCGTCCAGACATGCTGAACTAAACGGTGTGATCATAAGGTCCCTTAGGAAAGCCGGTATACCATCTACACTTGAACCCAGGGGTTTAGTGTTCGCTGGCGAAGAAAGACCTGATGGGGTGACCATTGCATTATGGTCACATGGGAAGTCCCTAGCTTGGGATGCAACGGTTTCGTACACAACCGCGGCTTCCTATTTACACCACAGCTCCGTTGAGCCGGGGTGGGTAGCAAAGCACGCGGACGTCAGAAAACGGGTTAAATATGCTGGACTGGAAACAAGACATATTTTTGTGCCTTTTGCCATGGAGACACTAGGACCAATCAGCAAGGGAACCGAAGCATTTCTCAAAGATTTAAATAAGCGAATTCAGGAGGTCACAAGCGACCGAAGAGAGGGTCAATTCTTGAGGCAAGCGTTGTCCTTGGCCGTTTGCAGAGGGAACGCGGCATCTATTTTAGGCGCCATGGAGTGAACTAATTATTAAAAAAAAACTTTGCAATAATACGTTCAGACTTCACAACTGTAACATTGTTCTGAGTAACGTTGCTAAAAGTTCCCTTGTGATAAGCCCTATTGCGGAGCTGCAGTCCAGAGCGGACTATCGCATGTACAATCGAATTATAAATTCATCAAATTTATCTAAATTTTTTACAATTCGCGTAAACAATCTTAGAAGCGGTAACACCATCTCGTCTAAACAAATTGCAAAGACGGATCGCGTGAATAACATGTTTTCGTGGCGGATGGCTAGGGCACTGAGAACTTAAAATACTTGCGGTGCAAATGTGGGCACACAAGTAACTCGACTGTCCTATGAATCTAGGTAACGGTTTGTGAAATGTAAATATTGTAATATGTTCCCTTTGACAAAATAAAGGTGCGTTTGAATTGAATTGTTTAACATGTAATAAATAATAATAATAATAAGAATAATAAGATAAACGAGCTTTATTTATGCGTTTAATACGCTAAGAAGGGACAATATACTGGATGCCGTGAAGAAGAAAAGTCCAGAGCTTTTGCCCATGGTCTGGCAAAGTTACGGAGATCCTTCACTCTTAACCTGGGGCACAACTTCAACATTGCGTTCGGAAGCAGGCATTCAACAGGGTGAACCGCTAGGTCCTGCTCTATTTAGTCTCGGTATATCAGATCTAGTATCGCAACTACAGAGCCCTTTCAACGTGTGGTATCTAGATGACGCCACGCTTGCGGGCCCTGCGAGTATCATTGCGACAGATTTGAGAAGAGTGCTGCAGTTTGAAGAAGACGGGGGACTGGCACTGAATGCTTCAAAATGTGAGATTACCGCTGTCGGGGGCTCGCTTCAGGAGAGAGAGGAAGCAATCCAGGAGATCACAGAAATACTTCCTGACATCACGCGAGTAGAGGTAAACAACTTAGAAGTTTTGGGGGCCCCGGTAAAGCAAGATGGAATTTCACATGCACTCTCTAGGAAGAAAGAAGCCCTTACCAAAATTCGTCCACGACTAACACGCTTGCATTCTCGGGCTGCGCTGTGCATTTGGAGATATAGTCTGGGGTCTTCAAAATTTAACTACACACTGCGTACATGTCCTGCTATAGTGTGCTGTGAAGAATTAACCGCGTATGATGACGTCAGCAGAGATATACTTAGTGAAGTCCTAAACGTCAATTTGGAAGACAACACCTTTTTTTTTTGGAGGTTTTGGGAATGCATGATGCACATGCGCCACTAGCAGCCTGCGTGACTAGTGTGAGACTCGCAAACCCACTAAACCCGGATTCCTCCCCACCCCCCCAGGCTCGGTATTACTTTGGCATTACATCGAAACCGTGGGAGAGGCGTCTCTGCCGTTCTCCTTCAATCAGCTCTATCCCTGACTATCATCCCGCATGTCTACCTGCGGTTGGATAGGAAGACAACACCTGGCAGAGAGCAAGTCTCCCAATACGTGAAGGTGGTCTGGGAATACGAAGTGCTATTGACCTAGCTCCTGTCTGCTACGCTGCTTTACTGATCCGATTTGGTCCGGTCGCAGCCTCGTTAGTGGAGGAGGCAGTTCGACCACAAATAAAACATGAAACCAGTAAAGCGCGAGACACCATTAGAACCATGCAGGGAGATCTTAGAGGGGCTTGTTTCCCAGAGAGACCGCGCCGTATTCCTAGCGGCATAAGAAAACTTGAGTAGGGGTTGGCTTAAAGCCTTACCCTCACCTCAGCTCGGCACCATGCTGGATCCCAACCATTTCCGCATGATGTCAGCACTTAGAATCGGCGCTCCCGTCTGCGAGCCGTTTCAGTGCAAACTGTGTGGAGAGATGGTAGATTCCAGTGGCCTACACCCACTGAGTTGCCCGAGGAGCGCCGGTAGATCATCCAGACATGCTGAACTAAACAGTGTGATTATAAGGTCTTTTAGGAAAGGTGGTATACCATCTACACTTGAACCGACTTAGTGACCGCTGGCGAAGAAAGACCTGATGGGGTGACTATTGCATTATGGTCTCATGGGAAGTCCCTTGCCTGGAATGCAACGGTTTCGTGCACCACCGCGGCTTCCTATTTACACCACAGCTCAGTTGAGCCGGGGTGAGTGGCAAAGCACGCGGACGCCAGAAAACGCGTTAAATACACTGGACTGGAAACAAGATTTACTTTTGTGCCTATTGCCATGGAGACGCTAGGACCAATCAGCAAGGGAACCGAAGCATTTCTCAAAGATTTGAGTAAGCGAATTCAGGAGGTCAAGCGACCGAAGATAGGGTCAATTCTTGAGGCAAGCGTTGTCTTTGGCCGTTTGCAGAGGAAGCGCGGCATCTATTTTAGGCGCCATGGAGTGAAATAATTATTTAAAGAATTGGCAATAATACGTTCCTCAAAATTGTAACATTATTTAACATGTAATAAATAATAATAATAATAATAATAATTGCCGTACATGCAGCAAGAGCGTTTATGCAATCAAGTCCCCCCGGTACGGCACTCCTGAAGTTGGATTTTCGCAATGCATTCAACACCATCCGTTGGGGTCACCTCCTTCGTGCGGTTCGGGATACAGTCCCGGAACTCTTCACCTTAGTAGAACACGCGTACAAAGAGCCATCCGTTTTCGGCATCGGGCATACAGCAGGGGGACCCCTTGGGACCGGCCCTATTCAGCCTGGGGATACGTGAGCTGGTTAACTCCGTTCAAGTGCCATTCAACGCTTGGTACCTAGACGATGGCATACTTGGTGGACCGATGGTGAACTTGCTCGATGAGGTGCGCAGAGTCCTTGCTTTCGAGGCAGTCAGTGGTCTGGTGCTGAACACGGCCAAATGCGAGGTGTTCGCTCCGGGGACAGACCCAGACGAACCCTCATTGAGGGCCTTGCTCGAGCTGCTACCGGGGTGTAGAGTCATGGCTGACCACGAAATACGCCTTCTTGGCGCACCGATTCTGCCCTCTGCGTTGCCGGGACAACTCGACCCCTTGATGGACAGATTGTGGGCGATGCAGGAACGTTTTCCGCTTGTTGAAGCCCACCAGGGACTCTACCTGCTTCGCTCGTCATTCTCCGCGTGCCGCATCGTACATATTTTACGGTCCATAGACTGCTCAGACGATTTGAACCATCTTCTCCAACCATTCGACGACCAGGTGGTGGAGGCCCTACAGACGGTGCTGAGTCTAAACTTACGACCGGCTCGATCCTTGGCGGGCCCGCCCGTAGCTGCCTCGATGCATGCTACGTCGGAAAATGTCCAGCGCCTGCTCCCGCCGGCGGCCCAGGCAATGTTCGAGGCGGCTCGTGACGATATAGCGACTGGACTTCAAGCTTCATCGTCTGGTCCCGATAGACTAGCCTGCCAGAGGGCCTGGGCCGAGAAGGCCCACGAAGCTTCGCTTAGTTCGTTCCTTAAAGAATGCGGGGATGACCAGGACAAGGCACGCCTTCTAGCTGTCGCTCGCCCAGGAGCAAGCGACTGGTTGCATGCACTACCCGCTGACTTACTGGGTGCCCGCCTTGATGACCAATTCACCCGGATATGCGTTGGCCTGAGATTGGGGGCTGATTTGGTTGAGCCACACAGATGCTCTTATGGCGAGCCCGTCGGGCGACTCGCCAGACACGGCCTGTCTTGCGCTCACGCAGCGGGCCGGCGCCCAAGACACACTGCCCTCAATGAAATGCTTGCAAGATCGCTGCGGAGGGCGGGGATTCCCTGCGTCCTGGAACCACCTGGGCTTTCAAGAGACGACGGTAAGCGCCCCGACGGTATGACTTTGATACCCTTCTATAAGGGTCGTTCCCTGGTGTGGGATGCGACGGTGACCGACTCTCTGACCCCTTCCCTTGTCGGTCCCGGCGCGTCCCGCCCGGGGACTGCCGTTTCGCGAGCTGAGACCTCAAAGATAAGAAAGTATGCGGACCTAAGTCGGGCGCACCACTTTTCGCCATTCGCGTTCGAGACGATGGGTGGCCCTGGGCCCCTCACGGTAACATTGATCTCTCGGGTTGGCGACGCGTTACGGCAGGCGACGATGGACAAGAGGGCGCACGCCTTTTTCTCCCAGCGACTGTCCCTGGAGATCCAAAGAGGTAACGCGACCTCAGTGCTCGGAACTATGAGAGACTGGATGGACCCGGACCTTCGCGCCAGGGGGCGGGCAGGACTTCCTCACGGGCATGAGCGATAGAGCGGCTACGGCGCGCAGAAGGAGCAACTAGGTCGACGAGCAGCAACGCCGTGAAGCATTATATATATTCTTCTAAATTATAATAAAACTGTAATAATAATGATAATAATCATATTGTAACGCTGTTGTGTTACGCTAAGTCAGCTTGGGGATGTAGACTCATCCGGACGGGTACTGCAGCCCGAGACAACTCAGGAACGATGAATGACGACACGTAGCATTGGGTCTAATGCAAAGCACGGCCGAGCAGCGGATGGTTATTAAGCCATGCTGCTCGGTCTATTTATTGGTTTACGAGGCACCGCGGTGTGCTGACACCCCAAAGGGTGTCAGAACCCGCTCTCCAATCGGTCGAAATGTACAGCAGTTTGTGTTTGTTTCGTATAGGAATACAGGTTAAGTGACTGTTTGACTTGGACTGCCGATCATAGGTCGACCCTCTCCCGATGTCGGCCGATGATCGTTTGGACGGCGGAGGACGTTGGGGTTTTGGCGCGAAAGGCTGTGGCTGTTCTCGGCTGGCTGGTTGAGACATGTCTTGTTCGGTTGAGACATGCATCATTCGGTGAACGTTGTGCACGTTGAGATTCTGGCGCGGGCGCTGTAGCCGTTGGACGTGGTCGGTTAGAATTATTTGAATTGCGCTATGATGCGTACACAGTAACTTCGTTACACTGCCCCCCCCCTCTGAATTGGCTCGTCCCGAGCCAACAGTGGAGGTCTGGCGTGTGTTAGTTGACAGGTCGGTTTGTTGAGGTTGAAGATTGGTCTGTACAGGTCGGCAATTCATACATGTTGTTGATCGGCGGAAGGTCGCTGTCGTCCGATGTGTCGCGCGGACAGTTTAAGTTGAATGCAGGCTTGCTGTCACTTGAGACATCTCTCGCCTGAGCGGAGTAGTGGTGTGGAGCAGAGTCGGCACGGGCGTGCACTCCCGCGCGGTAGAACTCTCGCTTTCAGTCTTTACACTCCTCCAGGCGATGTCTCAAGTAGTTTCACAAGCAAATGGCGCTGGGCGGACGGCAAATGGTTCAACTGTGTCTATCTCTGCGCAACTTACCAGGGCGAATTGTACGCTTTTAAACTGGCAAGGATGAGCGCTGGTCATGGTCGTATTTCGGTCTTGTTCTGCGCAACTTACCCGGGCGACTTGTACGCTTTTAAACCGGGTAAGGACGAACGATGGCACTATGTCTAGAACTCTGTCGTTCGTGGTCGGGGTTGATTGCTTATCGGATCTCGTAGCGTATGGACGGTGTCGTGGTCGGGGGGCGTAATCGGCGTCGGGGAGCGTCGTCGGCTTCGATGGTTGTGGTCGGGGAGCGTCATCGTGGATGTGGTTGTAGTCGGCACTGCGGTCATGGTTGTTGTCGAGGTCGTAGTCGGCATTGTTGTCGAGGTCGTAGTCGGCATTGTTGTCGTGGTCGTGGCTGTCGTTGGCGCTGTCGTCGTGGTCGGCATGGTTGTCGAAGTCGTGGTCGTGTTGGCGGAAGGGGGTGGACTGGCGTTCGCTGTTTGGTCGATGTTGGTGGTCCTGATCGTTGTTAGGGGTCGGTCGTGGTTCTGCCGTGCTCGGTCGTCGTTTGATGCGGTTCGTGCGCCGTGTCGTCATGCCCTGGCTGGGCAGATAGAACTGTCGCTCGTCCGGAAACCTTTGGTTGTCCATGATGGCTGAAGTGGCGGTCGGTAGAGGCAGCTGGACGAGAGTTTGGAACGATTGGCTTGGCTGGACGGGTGTCTGGAACGGTTGACGTGACTGGACGTGAATCTGGAACGGTTGACGTGACTGGGCGTAGGTCTGGAACGGTTGACGTAGCTGGACGTGAATCTGGAACGGTTGACATGGCTGGACGTGAGTCTGGAACGGTTGACATGGCTGGACGTGAGTCTGGAACGGTTGACATGGCTGGACGTGAGTCTGGAAGGGTTGACGTGTCTGGACGTGAGTCTGGAACGGTTGAGGTGGCTGGACGTGAGTCTAAGACGGTTGACGTGACTGGACGGGGGTATGGAACGATTGACGTGTCTGGAAGGGGGTCTAGGTCTGTGGAATGGTGCTGATTCTCTTCATCGCGTTCCGTGTGCTGTATCGTCGTCGTCCATTGTCGCTTCGGTTGGTACGCCGTCCGTTGGTAGAGATCGAAGCATCTCAACCAAATGTAGCGTTGCTCACTGTCATCGTCCGTTGTCGCCTCGGTTGGTTCGCCGTCCGGTGGTAGAGAGAGATCGAGGCATCTCCACCAAATGTAACGCTGTTGTGTTACGCTAAGTCAGCTTGGGGATGTAGACTCATCCGGACGGGTACTGCAGCCCGAGACAACTCAGGAACGATGAATGACGACACGTAGCATTGGGTCTAATGCAAAGCACGGCCGAGCAGCGGATGGTTATTAAGCCATGCTGCTCGGTCTATTTATTGGTTCACGACGCACCGCGGTGTGCTGACACCCCAAAGGGTGCCAGAACCTGCTCTCCAATCGGTCGAAATGTACAGCAGTTTGTGTTTGTTTCGTATAGGAATACAGGTTAAGTGACTGTTTGACTTGGACTGCCGATCATAGGTCGACCCTCTCTCAATGTCGGCCGATGATCGTTTGGACGGCGGAGGACGTTGGGGTTTCGGCGCGAAAGGCTGTGGCTGTTCTCGGCTGGCTGGTTGAGACATGTCTTGTTCGGTTGAGACATGCATCATTCGGTGAACGTTGTGTACGTTGAGATTCTGGCGCGGGCGCTGTAGCCGTTGGACGTGGTCGGTTAGAATTATTTGAATTGCGCTATGATGCGTACACAGTAACTTCGTTACAATATTAATAATATTTATTATTATTAAAAGAAATAATAATAATAATAATAATAATAATAATAATAATAATAATAATAATCAAGCACACGTTTTGTATGAAACCGTGGTTGTTGTATTGTTTGCGCAATTCGTCAAAGTGACTGCTTTGCTTGACGTTGCCCAGCATATATTTACACCAAACAGTCCATTTGCCAGGTTAAACTGAAGCAAGAAATTCCGATTATTTACGTCTCAGTGGTCGTCTAGAATAATAGGTTTTGGAGTATTACACTCAATTGGTTGGAGCCACGCCTTCACTAAAATTTCTACACCAGTAGCTTTATTTATTTGTTTATAATCCTTTTTCAGGACGAGACCATCGCACTTGTAAGAAGTAGCAACATTTAGTGTACGAAAAACGTCTGCAGAGTTCTTAATAAAAAAAACAGTCAGTGTTACATATCCTGTCCTCAAGGGCAGTACATTTTTGCATCGTATTAATGTAGCGGATGAACACTATCTCAGTTTCAGTCAGGAGTCCCTATGTTTCGCAATACGATACGCTTTGTCCTTCCGAACCCTAGATCGGTTACTCAAAACAAATTTGCAGCGCCGGATTTTCTTGGCGTAAATGCCCAATGAGTGCAGCTTAAAAAAAATGTGGTTTGTGTTGTCAGAAGTGAATTGCTGTTTGAAGCATCCGCAAATAAAGAGCTTATTATTACCTTTGCGAATTAGTCAGTTATACTTCGTTTCAGAAGCTAACTATCATCTAGACCGTTTATGAAGAATATCAAGTGCATGATTCTCGTCAAAATAAGAACGTTGGCATAAAGCGATTACGGGCTCCGAAAGAAATGTTGCCAACTTTAACAGCGAAATAGGCCAGGCCACTTATAGAAGTTTATTTGTGGTTTAAGTGCGTATAATCGTTTGAATGTTTAAACAGGTAGACATTTAATATTTTGGTGATTCAGTTGCCAAATACGTCGAATTCAAGTTAAATATATTAAGGTTTCGCTACTATTTTTATCTGTTTCGAAGCGTAACTATGGATTGGACTCCAGCATGGGCTGCTCTGCCTACCGGGTTCAGGTGCAATAGGCACGCGAACAAACCTCACAGAAGGTGCCACCAAGTGGTGCAGAGGCGGCCAGTGCATCGGCGAACACTGAAGGGGCGGACACTGGAGAGGCGCACACCCAGGCCTGCCCCTCGGGTCCAGCTGCTCCTAAGCACGCTCAGAGCAAATCACGTGCGTCTCGCCAGAGAACAATAGTACCGGCCGACGATGAAGGCGGCAATCGGCACGTTGCTTGCTGGGACTTCTAAACAATCATAATGATTCGTATTTTACGAGTTAACCTTAACCGATGCCCAGCTGCTCACGACGTCCTCGACGCATAAGTCCAGCACCACCACATCGTAATATGCATCCTGTCATTATATCACACAACCTTACGAATGTAAGGCAATGCCCGACAGGGTTGGGATTGCCCGAGTTTAGAGTTGTAAATCTTAGGGGAGCAAAATCACCTATTCTAAGTAGTCTTACAGCTCTCCACCTTAGGGAGGGCTTAAGAGATCAGGACAACTCGAAGCGCTGGGTGATATATTGGTGCAAGAGGGTTCCGGGCTAGACGTTGTAGTCATAAGCAAAACATGGTTGAAATCAGGTGACTGCGACGCATATGGCATCCCCAGTTTTACTTTGATTGGGGCAGGTCGTGAAACTAGTAAACAGGGAGGAGGGGTTAGTATGCAAATACGCTCAAACTACCTTAAGCTTGCTAAAAGTAGTGATGACGGTAACGCACATTGTTTCCAGGTACATCTAAAGAAGTTCGGTTTTGAAGGGTCTATTATTGGTATGTACATATTTCAGTCGTGCCACGCATGAGGAGGTCCTGCTGGGTTTGTTGGAGAAGGTCTTTTAATGGGTTCAGCTCTCCCATGTCTAGTAATGGGTTATGCAAACCGGAATTTGCTGGCAAATACCGATACAATTATTCCCTTGTTTGAAAATAAGGGCGACCGTAAAAATTCAACTAATTACTTTACAATTTCTTTAGTGATTACCTATCTATGATTAAAGATATTACATGGACACGGACAATACATGCTTGCTCATTGGTTCAGACACTTGTTGGGTTAACAGGTTGCTGCACTCTATAGGTGAAAAGGGCAAGTGCAGGTTGCCTCTTTTTTTCTGGGAGGATTCGGGAATGCATGATGCACATGCGCCACTAGCAGCCTGCGTGACTAGTGTCAGACTCGCAAACCCACTAAACCCGGATTCCTCCCCACCCCCCCCCAGGCTCGGTATTACTTTGGCACTACTTCGAAGCCGTGGGAGAGGAGCAGGTTGCCTCTACACTTGCACTACTTCATGCGATGGCAATAACCCAGTTACCTCTCAGTAAAGTGTAGTTATCATCGTGGCCCATACATCGCAGGTAGGCTGTAGTCTTGTATCGGAGCCGCGAATCTTTGTAGCAGCGACGCGACAAAGAAACCGCATAACAGTGTGCGGGCCGTAGATATCGATGGCGACGTGTCTGCAGGGTAGATAATCAATATAACGTTTATGAATGTGTACTTAAGGTTAAATATGCTCTATTTCTCTGTCTCGTGAAACTCGATCAAAGTAAACCATTTAATAAATATTTAAAGAGGAAATGTAGCCTCAATAGCACTGTTGCAATGGCTTTATTGACTATTGTAATTTTAAAACGTATCGAATATATTTATATATATATATATATATGCAATATATTTATATATATATATATATATATATATATGAATAGGCGCTTCAGATATTTAACTGATCAGTGCAAATAATTACGAGTGAAGCGAGTGTATAGTTCTCACTCCACTCGTGCCTGCTTTCACTAATAACAATAATAGTAATTACTTTCACTAAAAACGTAAACATCTGGAGCGCTGAACAGGTTTGAGATTGTATTTTCGCGGTCACGAATTGCCGCGTTTGAAGTCGACCTGTTGTGCAAGGCGGAGCATATCGTTACGGGCTGCAATTTGCAACAATCGAGATTCTGTTATGTCTCAATGTTGGGCTGTCACGTTCAACAGTTTGAACATTTGACGCAACGGTAATAACCCAAAGACTATCAGGATAATGCGCAGAAGACGAATTCTCTTGGTGCTGTGCTGAGTTGCGGTTGCTACGCAGTTTAAGTTTAAAGGCGAAACTGTACTCATCGTTACAAACAAGGTGTGTCGACTCTTTAGACTCCATACAAGCACTGACACCTTAATCAGGATAGATCATTTGCCTTGCGAATCTGTTTGCTCGAAGCTATGGAACGACAACTGACATGCTTGTCCACGTCGGAAGATGGAGCCGAAGTTGTTACTTACGTCGCAACCACGAACCGCCATTAGTTTGTTCCACGATGACACATTACAGGATTTCGTTATTTGCCAACCTTTGGATAAGACATCGATGTAGTACTGCATACTCGAGCCGAAACAGCAGTCTAAGTGATGTACAGCGCCTGACGAAAAGTGTGCTCAGCAACTGATCGTACGAATAACTGCGAACACAATTTTCGAGTTTAGCACGCGAACACGTCATATGCATTTGGCTATGGAAAATAAACTATTCTCCGATGAAGAGCCCTCCGGGCTGAAGTCAATGTGTATTTTAAAGGCCTCGTGCCTTTCTTTATTTGTAAAGAGACTAAAATTTAAAACACAATTGAACTACGTGCAGAGCTTTAACCAAAAATGTCAAACACGTTTAAAAAATCCCAAATTGAAACGAGTGTTTCTGCTATTCATTTTACACTTCAATACTCTATAATGCTCTTATATAAATATATATATATATATATATATATATATATATATATATATATATATATATATATATATATATATATATATAAGAGCATTTTAGAGTATTGAAGTGTAAAATGAATAGTAGAAACATTTATTATTATTATTATTATCATTATTATTCGCCTTAGAAGTTTGGCACGGCAACGCGAGAATGATTCGTGACACGCTCCCGAGGAGGAGAGTCCTAAAGGAGCTGAAGTGATTATAGGGAGCTTAATCTGTGTTTAATTTACCGGCTGGCATTGATAACAATTTAATAAATAATTATGATAATTGATATTTAACAATAAACCACTAAAAACCGATGGGGCTGCATAGTGTCGTAATGGCGGTACAGAATCATTGCAGGTCATGTTCACCGCTTTGTATTGAGAGTACATTTATTTATTGAGAGTACATCAGTACGAACGTTCCATCGGGAAAAAAAACTGTTGTAAATCGGGGGGCTCAGACGCCGGTCGCGCCCTGTTTCCCTTGACTTCGGCCGACACGAGCGAACGCAATCACGAAAGCAACACACGTTGTTTTCGTGATTAGACACACCAATCTAACGATGTGCTATTAGCCTAATGTAAAATAATAGCCACGGACACCACGACAGAAAAGCTCAGCTGCAAATGTGGGCCGGTAGTGTGGGCCTCCAACCCACTAAAAACCAGCCATGTCCCCATCCCCATACTCAACTGGGAACTGCGCAAGCAATACTTCAAATAATTGAGGGGGGGGGGGGTGAATAGTAGCGTCCTTATCATAGCTGCCCTGGAGTGCCTCACGGAGCCTTATTGTTAGCCTAATGTTGGCAACATGCATGCAGCATGTACTTACCGCACGGTGGTTTCCGGCCAGCTGTGGCTGCTAATAACAATTAAGGAAATGCATTATCCGGTGTGCATAACGGTATGTGCGGCTTACCTGCCATGTAAACTTGTATGTTATATAGTGTCATAAGCACACGGTCACAGCTACGCACGCACCGACGTGAACTAAAGGAGCAACTTCTATGTGAGGCAGTGCAACGACGATAAAATCGGTCAAGCATATGCTATGAAGCTTCACAGCGTGTTCTATTCTAACCGGTGAGCTAATAATGAGCTAAATTTCCTACAATACATATTGGCCATCCGCTACAACATTCTAGCTTGCCTTTGAATGAATGAGCCTTTGTTCATGGGACGAGCGGGTTCCCTAAGCTCGTCTAATTCTGGTGCAGTTGTTGTTGCTGTTGTTGTTGTTGTTGTTGTTGTTGTTGTTGTTTGGGGTGAGTAGTTTCTCGCAGCCGATGTAATTAACTGCGGCTGGCAGCAGGAACCCTGAGCGAATGCGACATGAGCACCTTCGGCAGACATGTCTCCTGATGCCTTGCATCACGGTTCTTTTCAGAAGTGTTTGGCGACGGCGGCTGCGCCACAACGCCAACAGGTGTCGTTCTGCCAAACTGCATGCAAAGGGCACAATGAATAGAAAAATATGTCTGTCTCTAGGCTTCAAGGCCGCGTTTAGCACATCATTCGGAGCAATTAAATTCCGATAAGCTAGCACTTACCGGATTGTATAGAAGTATCCTAAGACTCCTACACCGTATTCTGCTAGGGAAAAAGTAATTACCACGATGAGGCCTCTACATATGAGCAGAGAACGCAGATCACTAGGGCAGGTCAAGGCAATCTTCTAATGTGGCTTTGAACTTCGTAAAGTTAAGCATCGCTCCGACCGTAGCTTATCGTATGCAAGTTGTGTGGCTCTTCGTGACGAATGCCAACTTGCTGGTTCTATCTAGTAAAGCGAACTACATGAAGGCTGTTCACGAGCGTTTGCTGCTGGCGCGACACGGGCTCATTTTTAATCGTTAACAAGATTTGCCAGACGATGCACGAGCTATATATATATATATATATATATATATGCAGTCTGCGGAAAAAACTATTTTTGCCACATTGCGCGCATTTATTATAGTCAATCGTGTAAAGGCCACTGTGCTCATAGAGTAACAGCGGATACTTGCATTGACATTTGGAGTCTCGGATTACTCTGAAACGCGAGATCTCTACATATCTGTATCAAGTACATTTGCTGGGTGCACTCGATGTGTCTGCCTTTGTTTCCGTTGAGCCGTTTAATAAACCCAAACGTCGTTACTCCGCACAATTCACTCGCTAAGACATGCATCATTTTTTGCGGTGTAGCTGTGCCAAATGACGAGATCTCGTGTTTCAAAGTAATCCGAGACCCCAAATGTCAATGGACGTCTCCGCTGTTACTCTATGAGCATGTATCGCTGTGGTCCTTACACGGTTAGTTATAATAAATGCGTGTAATATGGCAAAAATGGGTTATTGCATTTTTTTTTGGCAGACTTTATATATATATATATATATATATATATAGAAGACACTAATTTAGAAGAAAAAAATTTGAATACGCTCATGGCGGTCTTTCCTAGCATGTGCAAGACAAATAAAATATATCTGCCCCAGTGGCAAGGCGACGAGAGTTTTTAAAAGCACGGCCAAAGCCATGACGAACAGTCGCCGCGCCATGGACCTTCCCAGGCCTTTAGGGAAAAAGCAAGTAATGAAAAGGCTCTCGCCCACCCTCGATTGTTTGAAGTGCTATGTGAAGAAGACAGTACCCTGTCGTATAGGGGATGGAGAGATGGCGTTTAGTGAGTTGGAATCCCACACTAATGCAACGAGTGTGTTGGAGCTCATATGTACAGACGAATTTCCCACAGTAGTATTGGTGTATGCAAGCTGCATTTCTAGTAATCCCTTTAATAACGTTGGCATATCCCTCAAAAAATTTGAATATATTTTTGAGACATTATGCTACGGATAACACCAATTACTCAAAACCGTTATAGCCCCTGAATGTTTGGCAAATTCCACTTGTCACCTTATCTCACTATTAAGAAGTTTTTCAAAGCTCGAGATCAGCAAGCTCAGTTTTCGTGGAGGTGACTTCAACTTGATAGTTGATTTAATTCAATGCAACAGATAGTTACTAACGCAACCTTATGGATCAATAGGGTTTTACATGCAATTTTTCTCAAATAAATTAAATTCATAAGCATTTTACAATGCAAAATATACTCTCGTTATGGTGGCAGCACGATGCAATCTAGATTTCTAAAACCTACATCTGGTGGCAGCTGTTATAGAGCATTAGCGCTTCTATAATATTCTGCTGTCCGGAAAAAACATTGTGCTCCTTGTTGGAGCTCCTTGTTGACTGAATGACTTGAACTTTCCCAGTCCCACTAAACGCAGATCGTAGTCTTCCTTTGGTGGACATCCTGTCAATTTCTCGTTCAATTCACGAAATGTTTGGCGGCCGTCCTCTTTCAAAAGCACCTTGAGACGTTCCTCGCCGCTGCGAGGTATATCGTTCAGGTCAAAGTCGCCTTTGACCTGGAATTTCGCAACCTCGTCGCTTTCGACCTGGAACTTCGTCGCCTTCGACCTGGAACTTCGCAACTTCGTCGCCTTCGCTGGAAGTCGTCATTTACTTCGCAAACAATTTCCGTGCTGCAGACTCGACTAAGGCACCTACGTAAATGTTCCGAGCGGCTTCGATAATCTCGATGAAAAGCAAAGAAAGGCAGGTGTCGAAAATGCTGATTTTTGCCTTCAGAATATTTCATTTCTAAGCCTGAAAAATAATACAAAATTGAGTTATTCAAAAAAACAAGTTACACCGTTTTATAGATCCGGACGAGCTCTTTCGAATGCATGTACATTATACCAATTAACGAAATAAATCGTTGTAATATAAAAGAAACATAAAACGTTCCAAACTTATTTTCCAATCTAATACAAATATAAATATACTACCACTATCTATAGGTGCTATCTGCCGTTGTAAGTGCGTCCATAAAGTGTTGGCGCAGACGGACGGAGGCCACTAGATAATTAGAGATTTTAGAGATCTTTCTAGGGCGCAATGAGGCTTAAGTCTTATGACTATGCGATTTTCCTTTTCATTGACAAACGAGACTTTCTTGAAGTCTATCAGCTGTAGGTATAAACGATGTCTACCGTTAAAGTCTCTCATGTCCGGGTGTTCTCGGGAGAGGATCAGAATTCCAATAACATAAGCTCGCAGACAATAACAATATAAGTCAAACAACTCCGGTGACCTACTTCTCCTTGGTGTACTCTTATATGTAGATAAGCGCTAGTGTCAAAATGTTTCCGTTTCTATTAAATGGGCATATCCTCTGAAATGAACGTTCTTTCGCAAGTAAATAAGACTTTGTGAACCACAATGGTCCCATTCCTTTATGGTATAATTTAGAAATTTATCAATAATTATACTAATTTCATAAGATTGCAATCGATCATTCAGAAAGGTGCTATCATTAGTACTATAAAGATAAAAAAAATATCGTATACAAACGAATAGTGTTATCAAATCATATTAGAAACTACGGAACACGCTGATAGAAATAGTATTTAAAATTGCTTAAAATAGTAAAGGTTATGTTGTACATATATATACATACATATATCTTATGTTTATTAACTGTTAGTGCCCTGCACCTTTAGGAATTTAAGTATTTATTACAATTCCGCGGCGCTAATTTTCAGATTGATAAAGGCCGCCTGGCTTTTGCGGGCGAACGTCGCTGCCACCATTGGGCTGTTCAACACCAAATGGCCAACCATACCATTAGGGATTGTCCCCTAAAGTTGGTGTGCTTACTTTCCCAAAGTAAACATGCGTGTTGAAGTCCCCCATGGTAATCTGGGTCTGATGGTCCCGTGATCAGACGCTGACGTCGAGTGCCTCTGATACTTGGCAAATTCTTATTGGTTTCTGTAGGGAGAGAAGTAGCAGCTAAATAATACCACGTCTTTGTCGACCTTCGTCATTCAGGTCAACTCTTTTCGTGGCCCTTATCTGGGATTGCGACGTCTTTTCGACAGTTCGTACACCAAATCGCAGTGCCCGTTCGGTTGACTACGGTCTATGTCTTTTTCCGCTGCCTTTGTCGGGCCTCCTTATTTGGCTCCAAAAACAAGCACAGATCTGATCCCAGTCTGTCTACTGCTGCCGCTAGAAGATCACATGCGGTCCTGCACCTATTGGGATTATGGGCGGGACGTGCAGGACCATCATTTCCAGACTTTATTCACTAGACTGAGGCTCTGATCGAGGTAGAAAGCTTTGTCGCATGTCTCCTTCTCAGTCTTTCCCAGCCATTTTGCTCCGTTTCAAGGTTTGCCCTAGTCTCCTCCTTTATCTGGCAATTAGCAACATTCTTCGATCCATTGTTTCGGAGCGGTAGACCCATCTGCTTCAGCGATGATCCATCATCTGGGGTCTCGTGCAGCACGGAAGGTCAATCGATTAGGAACGTTGACCACTCTACGCTTCAATGTCGTCCCTTTAGTAGCACCTCTCCGATTTTTCTACTTATGGCATTTGCTTCTTTGCGCGGGGCCTCTGCCCGTAGCTCGTCATCGCCCAAAACCTGGCTTTTGGCGGCTTAGTCTAGTTCCATCTTGGAGGTGCCCGGCTCTAAGCCGTGAAGAATCAGCTTCATCCGTGCGCCCCATTGCCAGGCTGTGACACAGTTCTGCCACGTTCCCGTTCGCTGAGACATTTAGCCGATTTGTAATTTTTTTGCATTCCGGGCCTATCTCTTTGGCACTTTGAGTCGGATGTCTCGGTAGCTGCCTCCTCGACTTAACCTTGTGCTCCAAACTGGTCTAGTTTTTCGACGACGAGGGTCCTAGCGACCTCTGGTCCTTCCTCTTTGGCGGACCTTCGTTTTCCAGCACCACTTCCGCTCGGGTTCGAAATACTGCTAGGTTTCCAGGTTTGACGGCCTTTACTCAGGTTACTGCTGGGACTTAGGGCAAAAAACGGACAATAAGCTCCGAGCCTTTGACCCTTGCGTACCGTTTCCGTTCTAATACCCTTCGCGTATTACCACCACATTCATATCCCTTTCCGTCAAAATGCTAGCATTAACATTCTTGGTCTTGCTATATGGCTATATCGGCCAGTTCTCTTTAACCAGCGTGACCAGCTCCTCTTCAGTCGTTGCCTCCTTTATGCGCCTGTGCAGCTCTGCTGAGTGCTGTTCTTCTTTTTCCTTTCTAATCTCTTTGGCGCTAATCTCCACCTTGCAGCTTTGTTCATTTCTAGGTGCTTCTGTAACTGGGTAGCCTCTAAGGCATTTGCTGCCCGAAGCTCTATCTCCAACTTTGGAGCCTTTGTTAGCTTACCTCGCAGCTGTGTCAGTTTGAGACGACCTTTTTCATGAAATCCTGGCCGATGCCCTTTTAGGTCATTTTGGGTCTTAGTGTGCTTCACGGTCAGAGCTTTCAATTTGGAGATACTTTCTAGTAGTCTTTCTTTTATCTATTGCCATTCTCACTTCTTATAGCCCGTCTGCGCGGGCTTCTATGGAGCATTCGACCCAAGTTTTGGTCATTGGGAATCCTAATCGTGGACACCGAGCCAGTCTCTGGCTAAGCTTCCGCTTGGCTAGCTTCTGGGGCTTTTGTTAGGGCTTTTTCTAGAGAGCGATTTCTTCCGTCTATACAGGCCATGATGGAAGTTTCGTTTATGATAAGGTGATTGCGCTCCTTCCCTCCTTGGCATGCATATATATATATATATATATATATATATATATATATATATATATATATATATATATATATATATATATATATATATATATATATATATGTATATATATATACTTTTCGGCCATCTAGGGATGTTAGGCAGGGAGATCCTCTGCCCCCCCTTTTATTTAATCTAGTTCTCGACGACATTCTTATAAAATTAGACAAAACTAATATCGGGTACCAACTTACTAATGACTTCCGCCTTATGGGCTTAGCCTTTGCGGATGATCTCATCCTCCTAGCCTCCATAAAATCTACTCTCTAACGACTCCTTAATATTGCGGACCCCTTTTTAAAAACCCGAGGCCTTGAAATGAATACTAATAAAAACTTTACTATCTCCCACCTATTCAATAGGAAGGAGAGTAAAAATTTTATTAATACCGTACCAGAACGTTCTCATTACCCGCCTCCTATATAAACTGCTCTCCGGTCCCAGACCATCTCACGCACTCCTTAGCGACCTAGACAAAAAGATCAGAAAGGCTGTTATGTCGAAATGGCTTAAGCTCGAAAACTCGGTGCCGAACGCCTACCTCTACACGCACACAGCACACGGCGGTCTGGACATTCCCTGCCTCTTAACATTTATCCCTAGACTCCGCCTCTCCCGACTGACAGCACTACAACACTCCACGCACCCTGGGGTTCAATGGATGCTAACCACCGAGCACTTCAGAAAAGACCTTGCGAAAACAAGGCTTCTTTGCGAGCGCTTGGGAACCTCCACTGAGATCGCTACACAAGAGACCGATGACTGGTCTCAACAACTACACAACATGTTCGATGGGGCACATTTGAAAAAAGCACACGAAACGCCCTTTGTACATAACTGGATGAAGGGTATGCCCTACCTATCTGGTAAGGAGTATTTAAACCTACTAAAGCTCAGGATCAACGCACTACTGGCAAAAGCGCGGCAGGACAAGATAACCAAATATGACGTCGAGTTTCTAAGAGCGGCGTTCCCCGACCCGCAAAAACCTCGCAGATTCGGATCCATCACTATCTCTATGAGTGGTGTATGGGACTCCGAATCTGCGAGTACGTTCTTGGGGCTCGGCGTCACGAAGAGGAATCTTATGGATTTTACCGTCTTAACGTTGCAAGAGACCTTGAGGATATACCGCTCGCACCGAATCCATAAGAGCGGGAGCTACCATTGAGCAAGGACACGGACAGCTGATTCTTAACTATACGTGACACCTTTTACCATAATTTTTATTAAGGTGAGCACTGCCGAGTGTGCGTATTGTAAATGATTAATAAATCATCTCAATATATATATATATATATATATATATATATATATATATATACCGGTACAATACTGCAATATATAATAAATACACTACGTATATACACCGTATGATGCATTACTGCCATATTTATGCAATACACATAACACGCTATATTTATACCGCTACACATACATACACTGTTCTATATATATGTAGAGTGTATGATACAGTAATGTCTTGCGTGGGGCTCAAGAAACACTAATCGGAGAGGGCAAGTGGTGGAAGAATGGCACGCTACACACAATCTGGGCAAGGTAATTGACGGAGATACGCCAACCTTCCATAGACACACACTAGCACATCCTACGTGGATTTTACTATATGCAAGACTGATCTCATGGAAACTTAAATATGTTTTTGTATTTTCGCGTAGTAGGTGGTTAAACTGAATTAAATCCAACCACTGGCGAATGGCGTTACCTTTTTCATGTTTAGGTGGAAAATTCAAGTCAATGCTCCCACAGACAATGCTGTGAGAAAATGGCGAACACGAGCGTGTTAGTAGCACAACAGCCGCACCGCAAAAATGGGCTGCCTACAGCTATTTTGTACATCATCCAGTAAAGACTAGGTGCATTAGAATATTTCGACGAGTTTCAAATAAACCATTAGAATGAAGCCCTCTCCCTGAGGAGTTTGTATATGGTACAACACACTTCGAAGTAGTAATTTAAAATATATGACAAACCAATGAAAGGCTTCCAAAACAGTAACGGATAAGGAAAATGTGATTATTGTGACAACATTTAAACTTAACATATGCATCGCTAAAGATAACTTTGGACTTGAATGCCATGTCCCCTCATAGAGTCCTTCACGACCACCACGGACTCATAAATAAATCTGCTCGGTGGCTACCTCGAAATCTGTCACATAGCGAACAGAGGCGCGGCTCATTCGAGGATAAATTCGATTAAATTGTACGAGAGCCGATTTTCTTTGTTATTAAGACTCGCCACCAGTAGTGCGATTTGGGTACATGTTTACGGCCCTAGGTTATTTTCCACACTGGAATCTTTATTGCTTTCGTCATTTAGAATTTTTACCTAATTCTAGCTATTTGGTTCTTATAGCTTTAGTTAATTCTGCATATGCCGGTATATTAGGCAACCTAAATTATGCCAAAGTTTTCTTAATTAAACGGGTTGTTGCTGCGGGTAGGTATTTTCGTATACATTTATATTGAGATGTATGCAGGCATGCGTAATAGGTGATTTGCAGAGATATGTGCATAAACCCACACCCACTTCAGATACGTCTAATCCTGTCTAGTGAGGTCCCTCATTCAGTCTTTCTCAGAATATTTCTCTGCGGTACGCAATTTTCATGTCAAACGCTGGCTCACGTTATCGGCTTGCGCGAACCCGTTTGTTTGTTCTAGGGTTAGACGTTCTGCGACTTCGTATCGTATAAAAAAATTGTTTGACTAAAGAATACGTTTGATGAGGTCCAGCCCTACTAGGGGGGGGTCATATATATATATAAATGTTTTTTTTTTTAATTCTAGTCTATCCTCCGTCCCCTACGGGCTTGGCACTTAATCTGAGGTATATCTTCAAGTCTCGAACCCAGGCCTCCCGATTGCAAGGTAAAGGCTTTGCCACTAAGCTATCTTGCTCGGTAGATATGTAAAAGTTTAAGCAGCACCAGTTACCTCGATCCCACCGACGCGCTCTACATATGCTGACCTATTCGTGACAACCTGTTTTCGATATCTCTGACGAGGGCAGTACATGCTGTAAGGGTTGAATGTCCGGGACAAAGTCCGTCGGGGATGTGCGCACCCGGTAGTTGATGAATGGCATCAGCCGGCGTATTAAAAGGCTCGCCATTAGCTTTTATATAGAACTCTTCTTGGCTATGCCTCTCAATGAGGTGGGACCCGGGGTAGTCTATGCATCATACTCCACTTCCTGCTAGCTAAACCTGCCCTGCTCAAGCAAACTTATCCAGACCGCGTCCTGCTGAGTCAATACAGTGGAATACGTATGAGACTCTCGCGGCGTCGCGCTTAGTAACCGTCGTTTGACCGTATACAGGTAGCTTTGTTTCACGAGGCACGGTGCTCTAGGCGATTGTGCATGTGGAAGCCCGATTTAAGGGAGAGAGGGTATCTGCATTGCCAGGAAGATTTTTAAAATGCCAGTTATCTAAGCCGTTTGAACCTCCTGCCGAGCTGACCTGTCTTTCCTGCGAGGAAAAGACAACTGGCGGAGGAAATGGAACGTTAGCCGGTATACTAACATTTATTTTCCAAGTTTAGAAATGGGTAGTAGAGAAACCGCCGTATCTAGCAAAAGAGAGAGTTACTTACACTCCCGCCGCCCGCGATTTAATACGCGCGGACATAACGCGGGAGTGCCCGCCAGCCCGAATAGACAGGCCAGCGGATCCCCCACCCTCCCCCCTATCGAGGTTCGGAATGAAGGCTCCACACTACTCCGTCCCAATTCTACAGACATTAAGCAACAACGATAACAAAAAGTATATATACATATACTAGTTTGTTCTGGACGTATATGCATGTATGACTTCTTTCGTATGTGCCTTGGCCACAGCAATAGAATGGCGTTAGGCCTAAGTTAGACACTATTTAAACAAACGTTATCCACAAATTGCGGCAATTTATTTAACGCGTTACCAGGTGTTTTCTCTCTCTCTCTCTCTCTTTGTTGCCCTCTTTGTTTTGCAAGACTAAAGGCGGCGTCGTGGCAATAAACACGGCGGGCACAACCTGCGTAGACGTCCTCGCATCAACTCTCGGGTGGCTAATTTCTTCTCCCCGTGGCCACGCCGTCACTTACAGCCTAGTACTAAATTGCGACACTTTCTGAGGCTACGTACTGCGCTGAGGTACTAACAACAAACAGTAACGCTGTTTCTGTCGCTGTCCGGACTGCAAGAAGCAAATCGCAGCCGGTGTGGGACTGCCGGCCGACTTCCGCAGTACATTCCAGTCGTTTGCACATAAAATTAGCGTGAGTCTCAGATCTTTCTTCTTCTTCTTCTTCCTCTTCTTCTTCGTTTCGTGCCCTCGCATGTCGTTAGTCCGTATTCACGTCGGCTGACGAAAATCGTTGTGAGGTGCATTCAGGACGTCGCCGGTGTGGTACTGACAATATACAGCCGGTATAATAGGCCCGCAAAGTCGAACCTACTACCTATGTGTTTGTGTTGCAACAAGAGTTGCTTGCAATGTTCTGTTTAACTTGAGGCCTCTAACGGGGCGTTGTTCCTTTCAAACGCCTGGCTCGTAGGAAACGTAGACTTCCAAAAGTGACGAATTTCGCCTTGAACTTCGCATCTGCTTTGTGGTCGCTGCTTGCCTCAGAGCGAAGTCACCTACCGCTTAATTTATTTTTTGATTGCTCTAGAAACTTCTAAGGCTTTTGAAGCTTTGCCCGTTGTTGCTACGTGGCATGTTACAATCCTTGGCCTGCAAGCAAGACAGTTACAAACTGCATGTGAGAGGCTACGATAAAAACTGTGCTTTCTCTCTATGAGCCGCACTGTGTTCTTTAAAGCTTCTAAAACCTCGTGACAAAACGGAATACGGCGTCGTATTTATAGCTTTATTATATGAAAGTGCTCGCGAGGACCGAAGCAAGTCTTCTGCGTTTGTTCTACGTGCCTGACCGTGGGCACCAGCTTAATAAACATTCCATTAACCGTCCGACAAAGCAGCCTTGCCTGAATGCTGAAAATACTATGGTACTCGCACTACTGTATGTGTGCTACTAAGCATACAGAAGCCCCCGCTATGCACGTCACGGCATTCGCGTAGAGGCCTTAATGTGAAATTTGCCCTCACTGAAATGCAAAACATATTTTATTTAATCTATTAACATCCGGGCTGGGTAAATGTGTTTATGTTCCCTAAAAGCGTTTCGAGCCAACCGCAATGTAACGTTTTGTTAGTTCTGCTATGGACCAAACAGCCGAAGATACCGCGTGTGATATTGATCACATTTGCTCCAGCGCTGTCTGCATCGACAACCATCCTGTGGTTCACAGGTCACAGATGAAACCCTTCCACGTTGCACAGAACGTGATGAAATCAGTGGTCTACTAGAGCCGTACTTAGATGCCGATCTCCCACCGCGCTAGCTCGCCACTCAGTGCTCTTTATTGCGGCATTTCCATAAATCCCTATGTCTACGTCACTAATTTTGGTTTGCGAGTTCCGCATATAAGCGTCAAAAGCGCATGTTTTCTTCGAATTCCATCGTCCTCCGTCAGCAATGAGCCACCTACGCTCTTGCACGTATTCGATAGCGCGAAAACCCTCTCTAGGAAGAAAAATCTCACCCGTCAGTTAAACGCAGTTCGTTCATTCCTATCTTATCCCATATTAGTAGAATATCATATGTGGCAATGGGTGCTATCTGTAATCCGAAAAGAGCGACTGCTGCATAAACCGAAAGCTTATGTGTCCATTTCATTGCTGCAGCTGCGATGGTAGCCTTACTAGATCGCTCTTCTGTATGTGTGTCGAAAGCTGCTACCGCTTGTTGATAAGGTTTTCCCTAGGTATGTAAATTTGTTTACAAATCTTATTTCCGTCCCCCTGATTCAAAGCACTCACCCCCGGGCCAGGCGGCCGCCTCTTCGGAAATTCATGGCTACTGTCTTCCCCAATTAGCCTTCAAGCCCTTCTCATCCATAAATGTAACTAGTCGCAGGGCAATCGTGTCTGAAAAAGGTAATCCGCTACTGCCACCATTAGTGTTACACTAAATAGATCAGCCTTTGTCGCGAGGTACTACAACAGTGAGACGCATAAAGGAAAATCACTCGTCGTTTTAGCAGACTTCACGCCGCGCCGCCATTGTTTTGAGAAGTGAGGAATATGGGACCGTCTTCTCCGGACGGCAAATTTATTTAAGTTTAATAATTCTTCATTGAGCTTGAGATTTCCATAATTACACAAATTCAAACAATTATAACTATTCAGGGCATTTTGCAGAAAAGACTATCGCCCGTGTCTGCCCAATTAATATAATAATTATAATACATGTGATTTGTTGGCTGATTTGTAAGCGAAGCGCTTACATGTCATGAAAAATGTTAAGCAAAGCGCTTACATGCCATGAATAGTGTACAGCACTTTTGATACTGCCTAATTTTATGTGCCAGTTGAGTGATGTCAACAGAGAACACGTTTACCACGTGATCTATTTATGTTTTTGTTTTGAAGTTGCCTTGTTTGGGCCTCCGATGGTGGTTGGGGAGCTGGATTTTTACTCTTAGTGACAAGAGCAATCTGCAATCACGTTCTTGTTTGATTGGGCTGCCCCTGGTATCCAGAAGAATAGGGTCAAACATTGTTCTCTTGTGCTCATCTTGGTAGGTCATCCAAAGAAATTAAAAGCAATATGACAATGTGAAATAAATGATTTAGCATACGTCTGAGAAGGGTCAGCCTTTGTAATATAGTACTAAAAGCTCCTCTATTAAAAGATGATAATGTGCTAATTGACAATAACCCAAGTAAAAAGGCAGCATTCGCCAAGCTGTTCGCCTTTGTATATATACACTTGTAATTTTCCTGCATAATTATTATTGCACATTTCCGGGAGGTCACATTGTAATAGGCAGGTCCTTCGTAAATTCAGAGATTACTTATGCTTTACTAACGACCGGTGGCTCAACTGTCCACGCGTGTATTTAATTGGAGAAGCTGATCGTTAATCACGTTGAACGCTAATTAGTGTGTAACGAATTGATCGACATAAATCAGCATGGGCTCGCCTAGGGTCGCCATTCCACCGGAAGGCAACTAAAATCTATGGTCCACGATTGGAGCCTGCACATAAATGATCGTAGAATATTTGATTTTAAATATTTTGATTGTTCGAGGGCAGTTGACATGATGAATCGTACATTAATGCTACAAAAAATTAAAAAGTATTGATATTGATTCCACTACTCGCCAATGGGTGTGATTTTTACCGTTTGCCGGGCGAGCATTTACCGTGAAAGTCGGTAACGTGCACCCTCCCTTGCACCTCAGGGGCGCTGCAAGAATCGTGCATTGGGCCCCTGCTTTTCAGAAGACCCCAACGGTGATTCCAGAAGGTGTCACTCATTTCCTGTTTGCGGACGATAAAAAAATATACTCAGCCGTTGACAATTCCAACAAGTATTATTAAACGAGCAATTAAAAATATTGAAAACTGAAAATACAACGCCTAAATGTGGCATGGTGGCATTAGGTGTTAGTTCGTTACTGTATATACTTGGTAACGGTGGAATACCACAAGACAAGGTGGCAGGCGTCTATTTCTCGGACGTTATGATTGGATGCGCGAGAAGACGCGGCTAGAAAACGCTCGCCGCGCGCGCTACGGAGGCACGCAGGCGCCATTAAGTGGTCGAGATGAGGGTGCTCCGCAAGGTGCTATGGCAACCCAGCCCTCCGTAGAACGGCTCGACGCATCCCCTCGCGTTCGTGAGCTGAGGACACAACGAGATCCATGAGAGCCGGTGGAGCACGAGGCTCCCCTCCCACAGTCTCAGAGTAATGCCACGCAATTCCGAACTCTGGGGAGGGGGGGGTGGAGAGGATTGAGGGTTTTAGTGGGTGAAAGTCTCACACTAGGTGCTGTTAATTCCAGTACCGATAGTGCATTAGCGTTTCCAAACCTCCCATATAAAGAAAAAAAGTTGGAATCCCGATAGTTTAATCGTTTTATGATTTTAGTGTGATTGTGACCCCCTAAACTAGATTTCTTTGAAAATATTACTGTTCGTCACTTCTGCTTCACAATTATGTAATATCATATTTAGATGATACATTTAAAAACCCGTAATTTCTATTTGAATTTGTATAAAAGTCATGTCGTATTCAAATTTCTTTACCGCAGTCAGGTTTAAGCTACTTAGGTTCGATGGTGGTTTACTCATATTAGCAATTAGCGATGCAACGTAATTACACATGCGCATAAATTACCATATATACATACATATGGACGTTGAAAATTGTGTAATCATATTACAGAGCTATGTACAAGTCATATCGCAAACAAATTCTTCGGGCAAGACTCGATAATAGCAGAGTTACGGGCAACGGTCATTAGGCTAGCTTTGTTCAATTTCTTACAGATGATTACGACGATAAAACATGCCCGTAGTAGACGTTCTAGTCCATCGAATTCCCCGGGAAATTTATATGAAAATTTGTCACCTAGTCCTTTATGTTAGTCAAGGCAAGTTGGTAAAGCAATCCTCTTCATTTACGCGGTAGCCAATTTTTTTTCATACATTTTATATAAAACTGCATTGTAGTTATTTGGTCAGGCGCCGATGATATACCCGTACTTATTGTTATCTAAGTGCAGCATTTATGAGGATTCAAAAAAAACCCTTGCCCATATCTTTGTGTAAGTCTTCGTAATGCCGTTCTCGAAAAGTAATATATATATAAAAGACTGTGTGTTAGTTAGTAACAGCATTGCCAACGATAATAAATCCAAATTTACCACTCAACCATTAACCCGATACACATGCATGAAGAATCTTTAAAAATGTGATTCTAAATCGTGATTGATACGTGACTTATACGCATTTTTAGAACAACAGAAAACTCCTTAATCATATCCAGTCTGATTTTCCGCGAGAGTCGTTTCAATTACTTGTGCTTAATTGTTTTAGTTACTGATACCGCTGCTACAACAATAATGGGTAAATACCGAGGATGTGGCTTGTGGAAGACGAAGTCAGGCTAGCCTGGCAGCGTCAAGGGAAAAGAGGCCAATATTGTGCCACTTGATATGGGCCACAAGAGGTAAAATAACAAGTGGGTAGTTTAAAAGATGTTTACGTAAGGACCGCACCAAATTAAAACGGAACAATTTCACTCATAAAGAAGTGGATGGTGGCCCTCACCAAGCGCCAACAGACTGTTGGCGTTTCACTTGTGTGGATGGAGGCGATCCGAAGCCTCACCACTGCTAGCTCTGTGACTTGAGAGAAAGTCATATTTATGTACCCAAATCTCACCAGCTCTGGCTGGTCTCGAGTGTCAATAAGATTGCCGTTGTTGAATCTTATCAAACATTCTCGAATCAGAACTACCTGCTCCTTGTTTTCTCTCTGTGACTTTTCATGGGGTACCCATTGAGCTGATTTTTTGAAGCGTACGAAATAGTTGTGCGGGATTTTATGGAGTGCGGAAACTTATGAAAGCCCAGAGTCTCCTTTAGCGCCGCATATGCTATGTTTGAGTTTTTATCAGTCGCAGGCTTCACACTAGCAAAATTTTCGTCGTTTGTTACTAATTTTAGACTTTATTCATAGGATTTGTCGTAGGGACAAAAACGTCCAGTTCAAAATCTTTCGTATCATCTATAATCAAGGATAAGGCTTCATCATCAATGGCCGATCAAAGCTCTTCAAAACTCTTTTGTACACTTATTACTTTCTGGAAGTTGTACAGAAGTACAGTACGTAACCTATGACATCGATATGCATGTACTTGTTATTTGTCACACCGTTGTGTGTTGGAGAATCGACGAATTGGTTTTTAAGTATATATATATATGTATATATATATATATATATATATATATGTATATATATATATATATATATATATATATATATATATATATATATATATAGGGTCATTCATATCGTTATGTTCTCAGAAGGACGCGGAAACGTCTTGTTTAGGAGAGAGTGAAATTTATAAAAGTAGTTATTCTGCCTTTTCTTCTCCTACATAGTTGTGCAAAATCTACGTTTGCGGGTTAACGCATGAAGGAACCGATTATACCGGCGTGTTCGGAGGAAAATTCTGCACACCGGAAGACACTTTACTAGCTTGCGTAGCGAAAAGCGAATAGCCAGGTTGAGGAAAGTCATAAAAAGTCGATATGTTGTTATAATATGTCTTACGGTAATGCTTTTTCGTGAAAAATCGTAAAATTTTTCTGATGACTGTCGAAAAAGCTTAGTTACTTGACAACTGTGACGAACACTATGTGAGTCGTGTTCTTCTTAGCGCAACACCCGCTTCACCCTCTATTGGCGCGGGTGTCAGAGCGGCCGTGCAAGAGAGACGTTGAGAGAAAGAACATGCTAGAAGCCGCCAGCACGCGTAATAGAACACTCTCGAAGCTATCAACACGTGTAATAGAACACTCAAGAGCAGCTAACGCGCGCAATGGAACAGTCTTGAAGCTATCATCATGTGTAAGTGAACATTCAGTAACCGCTAAGACGTGCACATTACATTCAAGACAGCCACCTATCGACAGCCGGCCGAACTCATACGCTAAGTAATACAGATCGAGAATCACGTGTAATTATTGTATTACACAGACAACTATAAGAGTAAACACTACTAAATATGCATGTGAAGTATGACAGATACATAAACGACACAAAACTATTTAATATGTAAAATGTATTGAGAAATCATTAAATTAGAGCACCCGGGAGCGGCGGCGGGAGAGCGCATCTGCATGCACTTTCAAGTCGGCGCGTATATAACGGGCCGACATAATGACCTATTTGAGACGAGCCAGAGACATCGAAGAGAACGAATCGACGGCATCTCCGAACGGCCGGTAGTTTCGCGCGCTCACGCCAAGCTCCCGAGGTTACTGTGTTAACCGACGTTATCGTGTCGGCTGTTAGTCGGCTGCTAGCACTCACCCTGAGTGGTCGAGTGTGAACTTTGCTCTGCGAAAATCGGTGAAAAGTGCGAAAACCTGAGGCTCTAAGCGGTCTGAGCAATCGCACTCGATAACTGCACTAGTGAACAGTCCAGCACGCGTATCTTAACACCTCACAGGTACTGTGAAAGACAAAATTTGCTCTTAGTCTGGTTTTTAACAACACTGGTGCCGTTGCACAATCTTCGAACGACTACGGTGCAGGCTGAGTTTGTTTACATTTGTCAGCTCGTCTGCACGGGCAGTGCGTGTTTACCAACACTCTCGAACAGCGCATATGTTTTGTTTAAGATTGCAGCGCGTGTATATTGACGTGCAACCGTAAACTCAACGGGCATATATAATTATAATATATGTGCACGGGAGTGTGCGCGTGTATGTGTGTGTAAATATATGTATATATATATATATATATATATATATATATATGTATGTGCGTGTATACATATAACCCCGCGGGCTTATGTGTGCACACGGGCGCACGCATATTTAACGTGCAGTAGTTGCGTGTATGAATACGCATAGGAGAGCGTACATATATACATAAGACGCAATTCGTACTTGTAGCTGCATACACACTGAGAGTCACCACCACACAAAATTACATTAAGAAGGGGACGACCTCACTTGTTCAAGCAATTAGGTCTCTCGCGCGCCGTGCCCACCTATCTGGTCTTACACAGGCAAAAGAAGCCACAGAAAATTCCGAACCCAGTGAAAATACGGAGGCAACAAAAATAAAAAAGGCCCTAGCAGGCTCCCTTACAGATAAAGAGTTCGAGGCTCTTGTCGCAAAGAATTGGCCGGAATGTACCTTCGCAAAGACAAAGCTCAAGAAGGCAAGTTTTCTTAACGACCAGGCCCCGGCCCGAGTAATCTTGCTTTCGCCTACAACAGAGAAAGATAGTCGGCTAGTGATGGGACTGGCAAACCAGTTCCCAGCGTTTCTGAGCTCCCTGCCTTACCTTAAGGAGGGTCGGCTCGTATCTCTACATAACCAAGACGTCGTAGGGGTAGAGGGCACAGAAGAGGAAGAAGAAACGGTAGCCTCACCTGCACGCACACTATTTGCCCGAATGCTAACAGAGGAAGAAGGGGCCAGCACATCGCCGCTCACTCTCAAAAGCATAACTTACTCGCTCTGTGAGCTTCTTAGAAAAAAGAAGATAACATCGGCCGCGGTGGCTACCACATCAACAGTAGACCTGGACATTTTACGCAAATGTCTTGAATCCAGTTTGACCAGATTTCCTGAAATAACCCTAGAACTCTGGATTAAGGGTCAGGGTAGCGCAATAAACCCTGCCAAGAGTAATGAGAACAAGCCAACGGCTAGTTCAATTACTATTAACTTGGGAAGCCGTAGCTATTCTGATGCTGTCCGGGATCTACGCTCTAAGCTCGACCCAAACGCATTAGGAATCCAGGTCAAAAGGGTCTCTAAAACAGCGTCCGGTGAAGTTAAACTACTAGTCAAGGCCTCGACTCCAAACGCTATGGCGAAGTTGGCCGAAGAAATTCAAGACAAGGCCTCCCTTACGGCAACCGTCCAAGCATCCCCCCGAACTAAAGCAATAATTATTAGAGATCTCGTCAAAACGATAAACGCAGACGACGTACTCGAGGCCCTAACACGGGATGGCACAGAGAAGGAAACGATTGTTCTTAACGCTTTCAAACTGACACGGGACGGCAAGACTTCTTCATGCGTGGTGAGACTCCCACCAGAAGCGGCAGCGCGGCACCAGCGCCGGGGACACATCCAGATCGGCTGGTCTCGCTGCCGTCTGGACGAACTGGTAAATGTATCCCAGTGCTCAAAGTGTCTCAGTTTTGAGCACCAAACGCGGGCCTGTACAAACCCACCTCCCACAAGCCCTTTGTGCTACAAGTGCGGGAAGGCAGGGCATGTGGCCCGGGACTGTAGGGCTCTGCCGCACTGCTACCACTGCCAGCAAGACGGACACTACGCAACCTCCATGCAATGCCCGGCCTACAAGCAACGAGTAGAGGCACTCCGGAAAACAACAAAGAACCATGGATCTTAAGTTTTTACAAGCCAACCTAAATAGGTCCGCCCCGGCGTTACACATGGCACTACATTTTACCGCTTCTAAAGATATCGATTTTATCCTGGCCTCCGCATCCCCCAAAAGCCGGCTCCACGCAGCGGCTGTGCACGCATCAAACGGGTCCTCAGCTGTATATCGAAGCACCTCGTCTGCCTACCCTACTGGAGCGGACCGAGGAGTGCACTTCTCTTTTATCACCATAGATAAGGTGGCCATTTACTCAATATACATCTCCCCGAACGTTTCTACCCAGGTTTTTAAAGAGTTCTTAGAAGAATTGACAACATCGATCATAAAACAAAACCACCGCCAAGTAGTAATTGGGGGTGATTTTAACGCAGCTCACCGACAGTGGGGGAGCAACAGGATATCCCCGCGAGGGGCGGCGCTGATAGACTGGGCATCGGAACACGACCTGCATCTAGTCAACGTTCCAGGCACCACTTTTAGAAGGGGAAACCAAGAATCAACCTTGGACCTTACTTTTTGTTCTGAGACCCTATTGCCCAGGTTGACAGAGTGGACTATACACGACGACGTCGAAAACCTCTCGGACCACTTCTACATTACGTTCTGCCTCAAAGTGGCGCCATCTTTTCCTAAAACCCGCAGGATGCGCCTAAGAATAAATTTTGAGACATTACAGCAGGAACATGAGTCTCGTTGCGCTCGACTGCGTAATGTGGAACCACGCACGGTGTCGACTATGCTAGAGGAGGCTTGTAGAGCAGCAAGCCGCCCCTTGCACCCCGCACTGGCTCGGCGAACCCCCAATTACTGGTGGAATAGGCTAGTAGCCGAGGCACGGAAGAAATGCCATAAAATCAGGCGCATATGTACTTGCCGGCATGCTCGGCACCAAGCAAACCTTCAAGCGCTTTGGGAGAAATACAGAGAAGCTCGTCGCGCGCTGGTACGGGAAATCAAAAAGAGTAAGTCTGAGTGCTGGCAAAGACTCCGTCACGATATCCAGAACAACCCCTGGGGGCAAGGTTATAAAATAGCCCGACACAAATTGAAGCACGCACAACCACCACTGCCTCCCGACCTCGCTCAAAAAGTCATCGGCGGGCTGTTTCCCTCGGACCCCCCACCACTGAGGCCAAACTTCGACGCCAAGGAGTTAGACTTCCCCGCCATCACAATGGAGGAAGTGAGAAAAGTCGTCAAGAAAATCCGACCGCGTAAGGCACCGGGAACAGACGTCATTCCAGGAGAAGCCGTTAAAATGCTTATAGAGAATCATCCAATTGTTTTTATGAAAATGGTGGAGGCCATCTTACGATCGGGCACATTCCCCGACGACTGGAAAAAGGCCGACCTTGTCCTGATTCCTAAAACCGCGTCGCCCCAAAGTGACCCCTCTTGTTTTAGGCCTATCAGCATCCTTCCCAGTCTCTCCAAGGCAGTCGAGCATTTTATACATATGCGGCTGACGAAGGAGTTGGACGACAAGAAAGTGATCTCAGAGGACCAACACGGCTTTTGCTCGGGTCACTCAACACATGACGCAGTTCAGAGCCTTTTAACCATAGCCGAAACCCAGAGAGGTACTCGCTCAGAAACGAGATCGCATTGCCTAGCAATTCTACTTGACATCAAGAACGCTTTTAACTCAGTTTCATGGAACTCCATTAATGACGCATTAGCAAGGGCTTCTATCTCGCCCTATCTTAGAAGGATTTTAGCATCTTACCTGTCACAACGTACGGTGGTCTATCAAGGCAAGTCATATCCTGTTACCGCAGGGGTACCTCAAGGCTCCGTGCTGGGCCCAACTTTATGGAACATTGCATACGACGATGTTCTACGTCTGCCTCACCCTCCTAACGTTAAATCAATAGCCTATGCGGATGATCTGGTTAACGTGATTACGTCGCGGTATGCCAGTGAGCTGGAGAGGACAGCAATTGGCGCCTTGCAAGACATCTCCATCTGGCTCGCTCCGCACGGACTCCGCCTGGCTCCACACAAAACGTTAGCAATATTTCTAAACGGGCAGAAGCGCACTCCCCATCTCAACTTGACCTTAGAGGGACACAACATTGCCCTCTCCAGCGAAGCAAAATACTTAGGAGTGCTTCTGGATACCGGCCTGACAGGCACGCCTCATGTGCACTACGCGGCTGCAAAAGCCACCAAAGCTACTACCGAACTCGCAAGATTGCTGCCGCGCACACGGGGTGCTTCCGATGATCGGAGGTGTCTCCTGGCGACGGTAGTAGACAGCATTATGCTTTACGCAGCCCCGCTGTGGCAGCGTACGGCTAAGCGGGTTACGTGCCGACGGCTTTTGGATAAAACGCAGAGGCCGCTGGCCCTCAAGATTGCAAGGGCCAACAAAACTGCGTCTACCGCGGCCATTCAAGTACTCTCCAGGCAGATCCCCTGGGATCTCCGGGTTATGGAGAACGCAGCCCGCCGTGCGGACTCCTCTATCTCTAAAGAAGACGCACGTCGTCAGACACTAGACGCGTGGAACAATAGATGGATGGAGATCCAGGCGGGCCAGCCGGGTTTCTGGACTCGCTCTATTATCCCGGATCTCCGAGAGTGGTTCAAAAGGCGTGAGGGATCACTGTCGTACCCTCTAACCCAATTTTTGACGGGCCACGGCACCTTCAGAAGATACCTACACCGCATAGGACGTGCTCCGTCGCCAGCATGCATTCTCTGCGACTCAGGAGAAGAAGACGATGCCAAACACACCTTCGAAGTATGCACGGCTTTCAGCGCGAACAGGGCGGAGCTGGCGCGGCTCTTAGACCGGGAACCCCCGGTAACCTGTGAACAAATGGGTCAGGCCCTTCTGCAAGACACCCAAAGCTGGCACATCATAAAGGATTTTGCCGCGACGATTATTGAACAGAAAGATCTGGTGCAGACCGCGATGTGCGCTCTGATCACGCAACCCTAAGGAAGAAGTAGGGGTTGAAGTAATATTAAAGAATGGTTCCAGCTCCTCGCCTCTTCCTGAGGCCATTTAGGTGAGAGGTTTTTAGTGGGTATTATGCCAACAACATCGGCATCGAGTCCCACACTACCCGCTCTGGGTGTGCGTAAACGCATTTTTCCCTCTCACCATAAAAAAAAAAAAAAAAGTAAGAGCGCGGTGCGTGACAATTTGATGTCAGAAGCAAAAGAACGCCATCTTGGTGTTAAACGTTCGAGAGCCGCATATTAGTGGCAAAGAGTGAAGAAAACCGCTTTCGTTAGCGCGAATCGACTTCCTACGGTTGTTTCGACAGGCTACTAAGATGCCGAAAACAGAAGACGTCGAAACTCAACCAGAGTCTAAACATAAAGAACTAACAAAGCTAGTGAGCCTTAGGAAGCCCCTCAGAGCCGCAATATCAAAGAAGCATAAGGCCGTATCTGAGCTAAGCAGAACGGACCCTACGGATCCGAATCGGAAGGACCGCGCGTATGTACTCCTGGCTTCTGTCAAAGAAATCGTCGGAAGGCTCACCAACTTAAATGAAGAAATCAACACCCTGCTGTTCAACTGGTCGGCCGGTGAGTTCGAAAAAGACGTCGAGAAACAGTTCGAGTACGACGATTTGGGCGTGGAAATGATCAGCTCGTTAGAGCTCCTTCTTCGTGACGGCTCTACCGCGACCACGACAACAACAGCCAGCGACAACCCACCACAACCGCTTACCACCGCTCAAGACAGAACCGAGAAGATCCCAAAATTCTCAGGTAACGTCAAGCAATTCAGAGAATGGTGGCAGTTATTTGAATACTACATACACAAGAACGACAACCTCAAGGATTCTCTCGTTGGCCCGGCGGCGCGAGAGATTTCACAATTCGACTTCGCCCCGGAGCAATACTGCACAGCGATCGACAGGATCAGAGATATCTTCGGCCGGCAACAAGATGCAGTCACCCAACACATCAAGGCCATTCGCAATTTGTGTTACACAAGGGACCTTCATCTCACCGAGAAACTAAATAGGTTCGTGTCAACTTTATCTCAGAAAGTGCTAGCTTTGTCGACACTTAACCCAAATAATAGCCAAGCTCCTACCCTAGTACCAATGATTCTAGATTGCATTTCAACATATTTGGCCGAAATGTTCATTGAACAGTACAATGAGAAATGTGAATCACCGGAATACAAAGTAGATAAGCTAGATGCCCTAATAGAGTTTCTGAAAAGAAAAACAGACGCTAAAAATGCAGTTGGGCGAAAAGTTTCGACAAACTTTAGGGTACAGCATGATAAGCAACTCACTAATCACACAGCTTACCAAGATAAACCTTCGGAATACAAACTCAACGGAAATAGAAGTCAATTTTCGATGCACACAACAGCATCCAATGTAGACCACTCATGTATTTTCTGCGGTGAAGCACACAATAGCGATAAATGTAGAAAAGTGTTGTCCTTCGAAGAAAGAAAAAAAATAATAACCGAGAAAAATGCGTGCTTTAGGTGCCTTAGACGCAACCATGTCGTATCGAAGTGCAGAAGTAGACAAGCGAATTGTCCTAAATGTAACGGTAGACATTTCGCAATCATGTGCAACAAATCAACAACAAACACCACACCACAAGCATCTTCACAGCCGAGCACATCCCTAAACACGTCATCAAATTCAAACAACAACACTCTTCTCCCAACGGGGTTCATGCAAGTTTTGTCAGAAAACAAAAACATCACGTGCCGAGTTCTCCTAGATTCAGGTGCCCAACGCTCCTACATTTCCAGAAAAAAAATTGACCAATTAGATCTCAAACCAAACGGACGCGAGCGTATGATTATACACACTATAGGAGGAAACGTGTCCAATGTCCAAGAATTTGACATATTCGATGTCACATTAAAGAGCAGATTTGCTCCCTATGAGTCAATTCATGTTAGCTGTTTGGGTATCCCGGAAATAACCAAAGGAGAACTACCAACAATTCAGAATACACACAATCTACATCCAATCGCAGACATTCACGAGGACAACCTCTCCCGCGCGATTGACATACTGATCGGCTCTGACTTCCTGGCCAGAGTAGGTTCATTAGAAACCAAATCATTCGACGATCTAGTGGCCGTCCTTACCAAATTTGGTTGGATATTCCACGGAAAGTCAGGTTCACCCCTAGATGACCGCATTGAATCAGCTCTATGCGCATTAGTGGCCATGCAGCCATGTACGGCGGTGACCTCGCGAGGCTATCCCATAGAAGACAAACTCAGCAATGACGCCGCAGAGCTAGACATAGAGTTTTTATGGAAGGCTGAGACAATGGGCATAGAGACTCCGTCAGAGAAAAAAAGCACTCTAATTGACGATGAACTAAACAGCTCATTTAGGAACTCTATTGACAGGTTACCTAACGGACGTTACGTCGTTAGTCTTCCATTTAAGGAAAACCTGCGCGCACTTGGAGATAACGAAAACATAGCCAAGTCTCGCTTAAAAAACCTCCTGTCAAAAATAAGCAGAAACAAAGTTACACTTAAAGCCATAGACGACGAAATCGCTAAATATGTAGAAAAAGGTTATGCAAAACCCGCCCATCCCAAAAAAGACGGTGAATTATCACACTATCTTCCGGTTCTAGCAGTAACAAAACTTACAGACAATCTCCCAACAGAATTAAAAATCAGAGTAGTAAAAGACGCGAGTGCTAGGAGGAAGGACGAAGCTTCCCTCAATGATGTCCTGTTCCAAGGCCCTAATCTCTTACCAGACATACTTAAGGTACTGTTCCATTTTCGTAAATATCCGATTGCGATCGTGCCTGATATAGAGAAAGCCTTCCTACAGTTCAACATTAACCCAGCGCAAAGAACCTTTTTGAGATTTTTCTGGCCTCTTGGTATATCGAAAGATCCAAAGGCACCCTGGAGGGAATTCTGGGGGACGGTGCTAGATTTTGGTCTAGTTTGTAGTCCGTGGCTACATTGCGCAGGGTTGAGGCACCATCTCGAAGGAGAAATAAACTCCCACCCAGAGCACTCCGAATTCATTAAAGAAATAATTGACAACTTCTACACGGATGATATTGTCACCGGGGCCTGGTCGTTAAATGAAGCTAAGAACAAATTCCAACTTATGAATGAAATATTCTTAGCGGGACATTTTCCCTTAAAAAAGTGGGCTACCAACTTAGATGCATTGGGAATCTTCATGAAAGATTCAGCTCCGCTACAGGGCACCACAGTTGCCTTTGCCGACGAGAATTTCAAGTTCTTGGGAATACGTTGGAATCAGACCTCAGACCATTTAGGCGTCTTTACGGAAAAAGCAGTTTCCTGCTTTAACAACAACAAAGCCACCAAACGCAACCTCTTAAAAGGTCTAGCGCAAATATTCGATCCTCTCGGCTTAATCTCTCCCATTGTCATAAGCTCGAAAATACTTCTTCAGAGACTATGGCAAAAAAGAGTAGCTTGGGACACGGTACTGACCGACGCAAACTTAAAAGCGTATAACGACTTTGTTTAAAGTTTACAGTTAAACCCCACCCCACAAATTAGCAGACCGTTTAGTTTACCAAGCGACATAAAACCAAATAAAGAAGAATTACATGTGTTTTGCGACGCAAGCAAGGTAGCTTACAGCTGCGTAATTTATTTACGAAAAATTTACAAAGACGGCTCAGCCGCAATCTCTTTTGTGATGTCCAAAGCCAGGGTAGCCCCTCTTAAAGGTATTTGGACAATCCATAGGCTCGAATTATTAGGAGCATTAATCGCGGCAAGAATAACTTCCAAAGTAAAAGATTACATTGGCTTACCCACCGAATCAATTTATTTTTGGTGCGATAACTCCTCAGTTCTGTGGCCGACCTGTGGCTTGCCGGCCCCAACTGGCTATCATGCCCAGGGTTCCCTTCCTACGACCTTAACGTCCAGATTCCGGTTGACCCAGAGACAGAAATAGAAATCAGGAAAACTTCCGCTTGCCTAGCAACGTCTACCCCTTTAGGAAAAGTAAACGAGAGCATGCTGCAAGCGGATAGATTTTCCACTTGGGCTAAAACCGTGCGCACAGTGGCATTCATTAGAAGATGGCTACCCCATCATCGAAAACACGACAGAAACAACACAAGGAACGAGCACATCAGCTCAGAAGAATACAGCTCAGCAGAAGTGACGCTGTTGAAAAATATACAAAGTATTTATTTCAGTTCAGAAATGCTTACTGGACGTGCAAGCACACCCAAAACTAGTCGCTTGTTTCAGTACAACCCATTTACGGACAATTCAGGCCTAGTCTGCTGCAGATCAAGACTAGAGAAATCCAAAGAATTATCCTACGAGGAAAAGTATCCCGTGCTCCTCCCGGGCGAAAACCCATTAGTAAGATTATTGATCAATCACATCCATGCATATAATTGCATACATTCAGGCGGCGTTTCCGCCACCCTTCACCACATACGTTCAAAATACTTTATTCTACATGCTCGCAGAGCAATTAAAAAAGTTCTATCCAACTGTAAAGTATGCATGAAGTTCAAAGCAAAGGCGGCAGCTGAGCAAACCCCACCTCTACCAGCTTTCCGCTTAGAGCAAGTGCCACCTTTCACTTACACGGGCATTGACTTCGCAGGACCTATATACGTTAGAGACGATAACGGTATAAGATTAAAAAGCTACATTACATTGTTTGTCTGCGCAGTTTCCAGAGCAATATATCTGGAGTTGATCCCAGATCTGTCTTGCGCAGAGTTCCTACTGGCACTCCGCAAGTTTCTAAACAGACACACCGCCGTCTCAAATATTTTTTCTGACAACGCATCAACATTTAAAAGAGCTGCAAATGAAATACAATTTATCTTTAAAAACATAAAAGATAAACAAACGCAATCATTATTAGCTCTTTCGGGTATAAAATGGAAATTTATCACGGAGCGATCCCCCTGGCACGGAGGCTGGTGGGAAAGAATGGTACAATCGGTGAAACGACCCCTTCGTAAAGTACTCGGCACGAATATTCCCAACTTCAGAGCTCTAGCCACACTTTTAACGGACATTGAGAACATGGTGAACCAAAGACCGTTAACTTCAGTATCATCCAGCTTAGATGATGTAAACGCACTCACGACAGCAGACCCTTGAAAGTCGGCGACTTGTGCATACTAAAAGACCCCTCACCCTCCAGAGCCTTTTGGCCTCTTTGTCGCGTCATTTCTCTATCAGGGGGGGAGAGGACGGACCTCAGACAAAGGTCCTGTACCGTCAGAATGGCCTCAGGCCTCACATTACGCCGACCAATACAGTTACTTTATAAACTAGAGGTAGATTAAAAAATAATAAATAAGAATAAAAAAATATAACATGAATACATATACACTTGAACATTGTTGCTCCACCCCACCCTCAACGACCACAGCACTTGACACGAAACGATGGCTACACTGCACCACCGTTTCCAGGGGAAGTGTGACGAACACTATGTGAGTCGTGTTCTTCTTAGCGCAACACCCGCTTCACCCTCTATTGGCGCGGGTGTCAGAGCGGCCGTGCAAGAGAGACGTTGAGAGCAAGAACATGCTGGAAGCCGCCAGCAAGCGTAATAGAACAGTCTCGAAGCTATCAACACGTGTAATAGAACACTCAAGTGCAGCTAACGCGCGCAATGGAACATTCTTGAAGCTATCATCATGTGTAAGTGAACATTCAGTAACCGCTAAGACGTGCACATTACATTCAAGACCGCCACCTATCGACAGCCGGCCGAACCCATACGCTAAGTAGTACAGATCGATAATCACGTGTAATTATTGTAATACACAGACAACTATAAGAGTAAACACTACTAAGTATGCATGTTAAGTATGACAGATACATAAACGACACAAAACTATTTAATATGTAAAATGTATTGAGAAATCAATAAATGAGAGCACCCGGGAGCGACGGCGGGAGAGCGCATCTGCATGCACTTTCAAGTCGGCGCGTATATAACGGGCCGACATAATGACCTATTTGAGACGAGCCAGAGACATCGAAGAGAACGAATCGGCGGCATCTCCGAACAGCCGGTAGTTTCGCGCGCTCACGCCAAGCTCCCGAGGTTACTGTGTTACCCGACGTTATCGTGTCGTTCTTTCTTGTGAGCGAAACCTCCGTACGTCCAACCGTGTAGCCCTCATCCTGACAGTAAGAGCGCGGTGCGTGACAACAACTACGTAACGCAGCACCATCGCCTTAGTACGAAAATGGTAGACATTAATTTTGATATTGCGTGAGAGTGATCTTTTAGACGTACATTTTTAATCGTAATGGAAAAATTTTACGATTTTTCATGAAAACGCGCTAACGTAACATATTGACTATGTATAATCAGTTCCTTTATGCAAACCTCGCAATAAGTACATAACGATATGAATGACCTAATATACAGGTAGTTCAATAAGTTCTTAGAATGAAAACCAAGAATTTTCCAAATCATGTTTTTAAATTTATCTTATTCGATATACTCCCCGAGATGCTCAATACACTTTTCCCACCAAGATTTCAGAGCTTTTATACCTCTTAAGTAGAATTCCGCGTCTTTAGACTGAAAATAGGCATTGACAGCAGCCTTAACCTCTTCATTGCTGGAAAAACGCTTTCCACCGAAGACTATTCTTCAAATGTCCGAAGAGGAAATAATCAGAGGGGGCCAGGTCTGGAGAATAGGAAGGTTGTTCAATAAGTTCGAATCTCAGTTAGGCCAGTTTTGCCGATGCTTGCCGGGACTTGTGTGCAGGAGCATTGTCCTGGTGAAACAGGACAACCTTCTTCTGCAAAGCGGGCCGTTTCACGATGAGTTCTTGCTAAAGGCAGTCTAACAGTCTTGCCTAATATTCTCCTGTGATCGTTTTACCGCTCTCAAGGTAGTCGACCAGCATTATTCTACGTTGGTCTTAAAAAACTGTAGCCATCACCTTTCCGGTCAATGCCGTTGTCCGCACCCTCTTCGGAGGTCCTTCATCAGGTGCACACCATTGGCAAGATGCTTCTTGGGTCTCGGGAGTGTAGTGATGGACCCAGCTTTCATCGACGGTCATGAATCTGCGCCAAAAATCCGACGGATTGTTCGACATCTTGGCCAAATTTCGCTGTGAAGCGAAAACAGGCGCGTTTTTTTGGCCTTGGTTGAGCAAATGCGGCAGCCATTTTTCTCTGAGCTCTTTCATCTTTAAGTTTTCGTGCAGGATGAAATGCACACTACCCAAACTGATCCCCAAGGCCTCCGCTATCTCCCTAATGTTCACTCGCTTATCTGCGGCAACGATTTTCCGCACCTTTTCCACGTTTTCCTAATCAGTTGCCGCTTTTGGGCGTTTTGAACGTAGTTCATCCCGGTGCTCCTGCGACCTCTTTTTAACTCATTAATCCAGTTGGAAACAGTGGCAAAACATGGCGCAGAGTCACCGTACACCTCGTCTAACTCAGTTTTCACTTGGGTCGCATTCCAACCTTTGAAATAAAATGCTTGATAACCACTCGAAACTCTTTTTTCTCAATTTTTCAAAATCACGCCGATACGTTGCACGGGAAAAGCGATCAAACGAAATCGCAACGGCCAATCACCATAATATTTTGACTGCTGGCAGTCGAAAAGTTGCAGTTCCTAATAGCGGTGGAAGCGCGCCAAAATTCGAATTCTAAAAAGCTCATTCTAAGAACTTATTGAACTACCTGTATATATATGTATAGTTAATAACCAACGCCTAGCATTTGTATTCCAGAACAATGTACATAATGACATTACGATGTAATAACAGGCAGCAGCCATGTTGCAAGCATGTAACAACACTTTTCGTTACAACACACAGTTACGTCCATGGTCGTTATCCCATTTCGTTCTCGTCGACACTGACACGAATACAACGTATACGCTACATCGCATCCTCGGCTTAACTCCTGCAGCCGGACTTGGCACTCGCTACGTGGTGGGCTGTTATTATTATTATTATTATTATTATTATTATTATTATTATTATTATTATTATTATTATTATTATTATTATTATTATTATTATTATTATTATTATTAATATTATTATTACCATTATTTATTATTATTTAGTTAATACAATTTTGAGGTATGAACGTTTAAATCATGTTTATCCTGCTCTGTTCGCTTTCTGTCAGTTCATGGCGCCTATTATTATTATTATACATAGAGGCTTTTGCTTCTACCGCCCATAGACAAATTTAATTTCCCTCAGTTGGGCTACGCGCAGGTAGCTAAGTTTATCGCCGAACACGTTCCGCTTGCTGTTCAACACAGCGCTATGGCAAACCAAACCACTTGAGTTTTGACGTATCATCACTGGGACACGTGTCGTGGTCGTGGTCGAACGGGGCTGCCGTACAATAAAGCGACGACGCCCGTCTCACACATCAACAAATCTCGCAATATAATACTACAACTAGAATGTACTAAGCCGATAGTGAGTGCAACAAGCACAAACATACACAAAATGAAATATGCAACAATGCTAATAATAGCAATGGAAATAAGCTGACCTGCACAAATGTGCAAACTCAGTCCTCATTTTACCGGAGGTAATGCAGATGAATAATCGGAGGACGTCATGCGATCACCTATTTCAGGTGTCCAAGCCACCATGGCCCTACGAAAGCCATTAGATAGAAATGCAGGCTATAACCAGCCGTATACATTGGGACGCAGACAGCTTAGCTGTCTAAGATGCTTTGTATATTCGGGACATACATTGAGTTGACTAACAGCCATCATGAAGCGCATAAACGGAGAGGCTTACTACCACCACTAAACTACCAGCACTTTGTGGGCATCAGGTTTTGTGGCCTAACAATAATAATAATATTTCCTGTCGGCCAACTCCAAACAAAAGCTCATCGGTCGCTCCTCATTTGAAGGCAGCCTTTTTTAAAGAACCCGCGAGGATGACTTTGAATTGGCGCAGAGAAACGCTGAACGCTACGCAATAGCAGACCTTATCGAGTTTTCACGAAGTTGCAAGATTCGCCATAGGAGCCTTTGCCACTTAGCTAAGTGCATGTTTCGCCATTTCGGTAATAGCGGAGCTTCATTTCTCGCGGGGATTACGTGTTCGCAATTGCAGCGACCATTGCAATTCACAAACGTGCAGCTTGAAGTACGCAAACGACCTTCATTTGCAATGTGCATTATATAGAAGCAGTCCTTTACTCGTCTGTATTTTACGATAAAAGTGAAATTTATCAGATGAGCAACCATTAGATGAGCCATTCTCCATCGACAAACGTAAGTGACTCATAGAAGAAAAACAAATAAAGAATTCAAAATGCTGGCCTATAAAATTCACACAGACTATCAACAATTAATGCAGACACTAACTATTATAACAACAGGATTAAAACGACTCCTCACTTATACGAACTCGTATGGGCCAGGCAATGTAGCGATTAAAGGAATTAGATTTTTTTTTACTTTAGCAATAGTGTAGTGACATCTTTCTGAAATTCACGCACCTCTTTTCATTCACCCGTGGCTGTCTACAAGAGCCACCTTAGTTTGGTTATTTCAATACAAGTATCCGAAATCGAGCAGCATTGCCAGGCATAACAGACTTTGTGGTAGACAACCTTGCTGTGTGGTCAATGAGTTGTCGCGGATCATAATGCATTCAATGCCATGCAATCAGGAGCGCGCATTCAAGCAAGTGAATTTCTGCTGTATATAAGTTGCATGAACAGCTGTTTCGTTTCTCTCAAATGAGTTCTTCGATACTTTACAAAGTTTCAGATGACAAGTCAGATACGCCTCTCTAATGGCCAAGCATCTAGACGGACATTTGTAAGCCAAAAAAATCTACAACAATTTTACTTCCTTGCGGTCTCGCTATTGCTACTCGACAGATCTTCCACTTGCCAGAATGTCTCACTCACTTATTAGCTACTTTCGAGTTAAAAATAAGGCGAATATTCGTTTAAAGTGTCTCCGGCGTCTAACCCAGCCTAAAAGCACGTTCCCTTTTCTATTATAGTAAGATACGGCTGAACTCTTCCGTGCTGCGTAGTTAAATAAACTGGACCTTGCTTACAAAATAACAGAACAGATTGAGTGCAAGCATCAATGACCTGCACCATTATTACCACATGTTATTTATGCATGCAAACTAAAAACAAAACTTAAATGTTTGCGAATCTCTTCTAAAATCACTCCGAACCAGTCTGAGACAATGTTTGCTTAAACGAGCTCTACAATTCCCTAAATCGCTCTTGAAATCACATTGGAAACCCCTGTATGTACAAAGTTTTCTGCTCGCCGGGAGTGATCACGATCGAGTCTGCACGTTTTTAACATTTTTTCAACATTGGTTGTTTTGCCTGAGACGCTGCGTTTCTCCTTAAAGATGAGTTTTAATTTTGGCACACCGGTTGAGCTTCGCTCAACAAGACGGCGGCCACCATTTTTAACTGCGTCTACGTGGGTGAACAGGCCGCTTCGGGTAATAAGCATTGTGACAACGTCAGAAAAGCATTCAAAACATAATTATTTTTAATCCGCCATTGAGGGTCTGACGAAAGTGATTTTAAAACCAATCAACAACTACGTTGAAAAGCTCAGCTATTTTTTTTTACCAAATTGGGTATTATCTCAGCCCACAGTCAATCAAACACCGCCGGCCTCTCCCCCTTCCCTCAAGCCGAGCTGGCACCAAATACCACGGCAACTGTGTCCCGTGCAACAGCAGCAACACCAATAGGCGACCAGACCAACGACTTATCGAATGTCGTACGAAGGACCACAGGAGCTTTTGAGACAGCATCAGCCGCAACAATGACATCAAGCGCAACCTACATCGGTTTGCTGTTTGCTGGGGTGGTGGTGGTAGACAGAGAGAGAGAGTGAGAGAGAGAGAGACATCCAGAGTAACGAATTGCCAACTGCCGCGCTGATTGACAGTAGCACAACAGCAGTATTATTATTATTATTATTATTATTATTATTATTATTATTATTATTATTATTATTATTATTATTATTATTATTATTATTATTATTATTATTATTATTATTATTATTATCCACAAACTACGGATTGTCGACTGCTGCACGTAGTTTCCCCGCTTGCACACAAAAAATCAACTTCATGCAGACAGACATCAATAGCTCTGAAGTCGGCTCTCAGACCACCCTCTTCTCACCACCCGTCAAGTGCGTTCTTCTGGCCGGTGACTCCAACATCTCTGTTCGGCTGGCAACAAACGTGCTTGACATAGTGGGTGGTACCGTGCGCTGTCAAATCTCAGGGCAAGGCGCCGCTACTTCATGCAAGGTGATCGCAAACCTGTGGGGCCGTACTGCCATATATATAATCGCTGAGATAATAATAGGGTAAACATAAAATAGCAATTAATTTCTACTGTCAATTTGACTACCTCCACTGATTCAATGGAAGCTGTTTTCGACAACTGCATTGTTGGGAACAACCTAATCCAACTTGTCAATGGCCCCACGCATCTCTCCGGCTCTACTCTCGATCTTCTGCTGACCACTCATCCTGACACTATCGACAGCACCGACATCCGCGACCCAATTATCAGCTCTGATCACAAGCTCATCTTGTTCATCCAGTCTCAATATTGACGTCTCTGAAGCAATTAAAATGCTGTGTGATTTTAACTTTCAACAAATGAATATTGAGCTAATGGCCAACCACCTTAGCCTCATTGATTGGAGGGCGTTTTTTTTAGACTGCTATAATGCCAACGAGATGCACAACAAGTTCGCGCGGTGTTGTCGCTTTCTGGTCGAAGCCTTCACCCCTCCTGTGGTCGACAAGAAGCTCATAAAACTGCGCTCATATGTAGCCCGACTCGAGCGAACAATCTCCTCGCACTCTAACCCTGCTTCGTCCTCTACATATCATCGAAAACTCATGAAAGCAACAAAGCGCCTCCGCATCCTGACCGAGATGAACATAAGCGTCAAGGATAGCCGGTCCCGCTTCCGCTACGCGAACTCGCGCCTTACAAGCAACGAGACCCCACCAACCCTCGAATCAACCTCACACTCGGCATCGACAGATGAGGAGAAGATTGAGCTACTAGCAGCTCATTTCTCATCTTTGTTCAACCCGGTTTTAGTAACCCCCGCCCCACCCATGTCGACATCTTATTTTCCTACGAACTACAGTGACTCTCTTTTGGATTTTAATGAATATGACATATACATGCAGCTCTTATCTCTAAAACCCAAATGCAGCCATGGCATTCCACCTATATTTTTTTAAAGCTAGCTATCTTTTTAGCGGAGCCACATAAGTTTATTTTTGATCGGTCATACAATGACGCCGAAGTTCCAGATATTTTTAAACAGAGCACCGTCACACCGATACATAAGAAGGGGCTCAAAAAACGCATTGAGAATTATCGCTCTGTGGCTCAGTGCTCCATTGCCTGCTCAATTTTTGAAAGGATTTTAGTCAAACACTTAACCAACTATATGACCGTGAATATTCTTTTTGGAACTGTGCCTCGTCGTTCTACATGCACCCAACCATTAGAAATAACAAACGAATGGGTCTTGTATATAAATGCGAAAAAATATTCTCACTGTATATGTTTTGACCAACAGAGTGCCTTTGACAGGGTTGATTATAGGCTTCTTATTGACAAGATGAAAACGCTCCAGGTTCACTTACAGACTCGTAAATGGCTTGCTGCTTTTGTGGACAATCGATCGTTCCGAGTTAAATGCGGGGAAGCTCCTAGTGAGCCAGTGGCTTCATCCAGCGTCCCACAGGAGAGCTGCGTCTCTCCTCTGCTGTACACAGTATTTGTTTTAGATTTAAAATCATACATTCCGTCGAGTGTCAAATATCTATTGTACGCTGACGACCTAAAGATATACGCTCCCTTAAACTCTCCCTCAGCGCACACTGCGCTACAGTCTGCTGTCGATGGCATCTGCCGCTGGTGCATCGAGAATAGGATGGAGCTATCCGTTTCAAAATGCCTCGTTTTGAAACATGGCTTCTTCGATCTGGAGTACAAGCCTAACGGGACAATATTGCCCACCGCTAATGTTGCACGCGACCTCGGTGTTTTAATATCTACGGATCTTACATTTTCTGCTACGAGAACTAGTCAAGTCAACATCTATACTTGTGAACATGCTGTTTCGTTGTTTTATCATCAAGGACCCAAATGTGTATATTTGTTTGTATAAAGCAATTGTGCTATCTAAACTTTTATATTGTTCACCCGTATGGAGCCCACATCTGTGCAACCACATAGCCATGATCGAAGGTGTTCAGAGAAGATTTCGAAAAAAGCTCTGTAGAAGATGTGATATCGAGCCGAATGCTGTTAAACTTCCGTCTCTGTCGATTTTACTGAAGAAAAACGACACGCGTGCGCTAGCGCAATACGCAAGTGCTGATCTTATCGACCGTTTCTTCGACAATGAACAACCGCAGAAGTCAAATAATATTTTTAGCAAAATGTATTGCAAGACTTGAAACAATCAATAATATGTTTGCCTGGCGTGTAGCCAGAGAATCGCACAACAAGGCGGCTTCGTGGGCGTCATTGCCTACCTAGTCTCCTTTTCCACCCTTTATTCGGCAAATTAAGGCGCTTTCTATTCTATTGTAGTCTAGATAAGCTACTTCACTGCACTTGGAACGGACGTGTTCATTCTGGATTCGACCCTTTGCTCGTTTTTTTGCGTGTACAACGGCGTACTTCGGTGTTTCTGTTGTACAACCGTGATCTATTTCACTTGGTTCTCACTTGTGTCAAGTTAAAAGGCAGTTCGTGCTGAACTCTGGTTCTGTGACTGGTTTTCGCGCGTGTACTGTGTTTATTCTCCACTGTCTTCGTAATCGTCTACCATTTTTGACGCATCATGGACTTTGCGGCATGTGTGTTTTGTAATGAAACGGCTCGGATTGGAATCGGTTTCTGCTCGCACGGATGTCGTGCGGGGGGTCAAGTGAAATGTTTCCGAAATTCCGCCGGAGTGCTGCAGTCGCTCGTGTGTCGGAATTGCAAGCAAAAACCCCCTTCTTCTTCGTCGCAGGCCAATGTACTTCGTCGTATTGCTGATTGTTCTTTCCCAACAACGAGAACTAACTTCCGTTTGTGGGGACCTTCATCACTGCCAACTGGATCTGAAGTTGGCCTATGATGAGATCAAACAACTGAAATACAAGGCCGTCAGGCCGACGGACCGGCCTTTCGAATTTCGCGAGTCAGCTGTGCTGACGATACCCTCCGCCGTCTCTGCTGCTGTCCTACCACGTCCTGCCTTCAACAGTGGCACCTGCGCAAACGTGCAGGGAAGAGAGAGATCTTGCTCGGCGGGGGAAGCACCCGCGGGCGACGTGAAGCCATTATTGACACTGCGAATTTCTAACTTCTTAATTTCTATAACTTTTGACCAGTTGTTTCTGTGCGAGTTGGGAAAATCTGCAGAAGAAACTTCGTGGAAAAGCGAGCATTACGTTTGTTCGTTGAGCAACGCGTAAGGATCTCAATCGTTTGTGCTAGGTTTTTGGTTTCTCTATTTAGACAAATGCCTACGCTATAAGGTATGTTTACTTCTAATTAAGCGCTTCCCTGCCGTCTATTCGCTCTGTTAAGAGTCTACTACTGAGTCACGCATCATCAGCACCCATCCTATAGAGAGACAGGCAGACAATAGGGATTCGAAAAAAATCCCCTGTATGATGACAGCCAGGATCTTTTCTGGCGATCGGTGTTGATCGCGTTATGTAAAACAAGCGTGAGATATTCTTAAACTAGACCAATAATCAAACCGTTGTGTGCGTTTTGTCGGTTGTCTCGTTTGCAAGACTTCTGTCTGGTTTGTTCATTTAGTGTTAACCACGAGTGAAACTACGTTCTAGAGCATAAGAACTAACTTTGTAGTATTTTGCACCTTCTTTGTAACGACTGAGTCACCAAAACTACTTTGTGATATTTTGCACCATCGCAGTTCAATCTCACACAAATCCCTAACTCACCTTGTGACTAAGTTTTTTGCAGGATCAGAAGGCGGGGGCCCAGGCGTTTCTGGTATTGTGCCGAAACGGAACTTAAACGCGGAATATCGTATATATTTGCGCATATATATATATATATATATTTTTTTTTTAGAACGTGCACGTATGTATAGCGTAAGATCACTTTGGTGATATTATATTTATCTTGGGCTGGCGGCAAGTCCACGGCTAATCTTGCAAGCTGTTTTGCTGCTGAACAATGTTTCCTCTATATTATTTCCGCGATATTAGAAGCTACATCCATCGAGCAACTCCAGATTTTATAAAACGTAGTTGATTAACTATGGATTCATTACAATTACACGTTCTGCCTTTCGATAATGCAGTGTCTGCAAACTATAAGGCCCACCACTGCTCTTGTCAACAATCATGGCATTTTCGACAGCGCCCCTTGGGCTTTCGTCTTTGGCCGATTATTAGCGGAAAACTGCACTTAGTTGTAATCGGCTGAGCGGAATTACGAGCGGAATCCTAGCACTGACTGATGGAAACTGGCTTAGTGGACAGACCAAAGGAGACTTCGCTGAGTTTACACACTGAGTTTAGCTGATTGCACTTCTCTGTCGGTCCAAATGATCTGCGTAGTTTTCCTTTCGTCGCGCCGAAGGTCATTGCTCCATGATCCTGTCGACAGTTGCCCTATTGGTCTCGTCGAATCTGCTGCACACAGGGGGCAGACTGGTGACCGATGATGCTTAGCCAGTCTGACTGGAATAAGGAAGTTGAGTTCTTAGACGCCCGATGCGGAACTACACGCACCCGGAAGGGGTCCTGCGAGCGCAGCTGACCGTCAGAGCACTTTTTTAATCTGGCGCATTCAAACGCGTGACTGGAGGTGACCGATCAAACGCCATTGCCTCATCGGCGACTGTCGCGATTTTTTCCAGAATTTCCGTAAGGCTATTTATTGCCCGTGTATGGTTTTTTTTCATTTCATGGCTAATTTTTAATCCACTCCGGCATTTACATTGTCTAAATTGGAATCCATGCAAACCAATTTAGGAGTGGCCGGTTTGGGTCCCCGAACCCAGTCCTCCCGAATGCAAGGCAAAGGCTTTGCCACTAAGCCATTTTGCCCGGTGATCTCCGCGCAGACAAACGCAAAACCGTCAGCGGAAGCTGCTGTTACCACTGTATTTGTAAATGTCCATAGCAAGAGACGTTTGCGTTCGATCTAATCATCACGTTAGTACTAGTATCGGTTAGGTTTTTGCGGCCGACAATCCTATTCCCACCGTTGCTCGGAACAACAGGAAGCGAGTACTTAACTCTCGGCTTGCTTCTCGCGGCACGGCCTCGGATATCCATCGAAACGTCGCATTCAACAATACATCATGTTGGCACCTATGATTCTGGGAGGTGCCATTTTTTTGGTGAAAGAGCTATTGTTAGATTGCTCTAGGGAATATTGAAGGCCGGGCGACCGGTATTCGAACTCACGTCTACCTCGCCAACCAGCAAGCCTACGGTAATCGTTTTATCACCAAGTGGCGCTATATTCCATCGCTTCCTAATGCCTAACGTGATGCTAGTCGTGTCAAAAAGACACCGACTCGTTATCGAACGCTTATGATCGGCCCCAGTTAGCTTTTCCCTTGTTCGGAACAAGCTGATTAGGCGTTTACACGTACAAAGTTCTTGTGCCTTACCGAGAACATATCTATCGGCGATATTTCTGGGTAGTGACACGTAAGGATCCCAGGCTTGGATAGCAATCCCAACTACTAGTGCAACGTTTTTAGCATGGCACCTTTATTTTGCAGGGATTAGGCGCACGATGACGAAGTCACCACTTTTCCTTGCTAAATTGGAAAATTAACGCTACTTTTAATATATATATATATATATATATATATAGCATTCTTGTCGCGTCTGCAGATCGATCCCACAACGCATGGCTACGGAATCACAGCCCCTTTTCAATTCCCACCAAGTCGTATGAATGGTCTCGTCAACATACAATTTATATAAAAATGATTGTCCGACCGTGTAACGTATCAAGGCTTAAGCTGGTCTACTGCAGCGAAAAGATGCTTTGTTTATTTATGTCTGTTATTATTAATAGGTACCCTCTTCAAGTAGACTGCAGTGTGCCAGCTGGGATTGCCTGCTTCCGTTCCGGCCGGCGTTCACTTATGAACAAAAAGACAGCTAGACTTTATCACAGCCTCTCCTTACATCGGTCTGCTCCTGCCTCCATTAGCAACCGATAAAATCAGATTTGAGGGTCTAGGCCGCAAATGCCACAGCGATGGCCAAATTGCATTCCTCTGTAAAGCCTTATAAATGAAGTGGTGTAAGAAAATAGTAACATATGTAGGAGTAACTTGCGGTAAAACAAATGAAGGACATTTGTAATTTGTACGTAAGGACTGTATGTTTAAACATATATATATATATATATATATATATATATATATATATATATATATATATATATATATATAAGTATTGATACGATTGTTCAAATAACAAAATGCGAAGCGTCAAAACAACCAGACCGGTTGAAATTTGAATATGCCGCTTTTGGGTAAGGTAAAGACATTTTGGGACGCGAAGGAATGTCAGTCGTAGCTGTGCTCATCGCGGCAGAGAGAAAAGGCAATTGTCTGTATTTGTCAAGTTGACACGTCAGTGCGTATGAGGACATCGTGACTTTTCCATTGCTATTTTCGACGATTGAGGAACGGTGAGGTGGTATCAAATTTCTAACTGCGAAGGATGTTTAATCGCCGCATATTCATGGATCGCCGGATGGCGGTTGTATGCGGAGAAGGCTTTGTTCGACAGGTCAGTGAGAAAGTGAAGTGCCGTTTTTTTTCTGAAGGCTGGTTTGAGTGATGATGCGAGACCAAGCCAGGTTAACACGGTAATCACGGCCGAACTCATCGACAAAGTGAACGACCTGTTGAAAAGTGATCGGCGTGCCACAGTGCGAATGTTGGCAGTAATGGTGGGGGAGCGCATTAGACCAGCGTGGACAATTCTGCGTGACAGGTTGTGTTACCGAAGGTATGCACGGTAGGCCCAAAAGAAGCTCAGCGAAATGCAAAAACACAGCAACACCTGTTCCGGTACCATAAAGACCCGCTACCCCCCATATTCCAGTATCATAATACACACGGGTGTTCGAGCCAGACAAAGTGGGATAGCGTGCAAGTAAGCATACATCGTTGCTTGTATTATATTGTACCGCCTCTGAGGAAAAAATAAAAGCTGTGCCTTTGACAGTGAGGAGGCAGGGCGATGCCCACCGTCTTCTTCGACGTCCATGGTCCGTACTCATCGAATTCCCTAAGTACGAGAGGTACAATTTGCAGTGACCTGTACTGTGAGCCACTTCGTAGCCTACGCAACTCCATTACGGAGGGAGTGATTTTGCAGGAGAAAGGGCGTCCACACGTCTCCAAGGTCACACAAAGTGTACTGGCCAAGTTCAAGTGGGAGCAGCTTGAGCATCTCAAAGGGAGGCGTTCTAACTCGGATGACGAACGGAAGGACACTGAGAAGAACTGGCTTTTGAAAACAGGGAATCCTTCGGCTTGTGAAGCATGAGCTGTGTCCAGGTGCCTGGTAATTATTTTTCAATACGGACCCTAATTATACTTACAGTGCCGTATTGAACAATTCATATTTACTCATATAAGTTTCGGTATGATGTATAAGTGTATATTACACTACACTTTGACAAAATCAAGACACCTTGCGCATCTGTCTTGCATGTATATATATATATAAATATATATATCAGGATAATTAGATGTTTCAAAATTATGCCCAACAACGCCAACTCTATCAAGGGGATCAGTTTGGCGATCCTTATTTGAAGATTTCAAAGCCAAAGACCAGACTCTGACCGACATGTCTCATGGTGATATCTTAAACATAGCAGACCGCAGAATTTGCATATACGATGATTGCACCGATCATGAATCCAGCACAGCGACACAGCTTATGATGAAGTCTATTAACGGGGTAGCGTGCCAGGATATGTCGATTTTCAGAAGGCGGTTATATCCACGCACCATCTATCCTTGTAGGCGTCTTGTAGAACGCTTCTAGAACTCCAGCATCCTCCGTTGCTACGGAATTCCACCAAGCGATGGTATTGGCGGGAGTTTAAATCGCTCGAATAGATCCGACTGACTCGCTGCAGGATGTGAGCGGCGAATTAGGTGCCCCTTGGCAGACTGTGCAGAACCTGATTCTGCTTAGAGATTACTTGAATTCAGCAGTAATATTCCTGGAGGACTCCAGGTGGATCGCTTATGTTAATGAAGTACGTATCCCGGCGCTAGAAGAGCGGTCTCTCCGACACCCAACATGGGTTCCGGCGAGGCCGCTCCACTCTCGACGCAATAGAGCACATCGTTTAATACGCGGGGCAAAAGACGACCGCGTCGCGTGGAACACGCAACTATGTTCTGCTCATTTTTGTAAGACGTTAGGAAGCAGGGAGGTAACATACCTGACACTTGCGGTACGCCTTTACCGTGCCACATGCAATCTGTCTCCCTGTCATCTTCAAAAGTAACTCGCCTTGGCGTCATCACCTTGCGCAAGCGGAGCCAGGCGGCAGGGCATATGGTATTCTCGCGATAGCAAACCTCTACTATTGCGGTACTAAGGTCTATTTGAGGACTGCTCATGATGTAGGGGGGCTTACTGTCCGGCCTGCTGGATACACTGGCTCTTCGAGTCATCCAGTAGGTTACCCTGCTGCCCTGGGTAATAGGCATAATGAGAAACTCTGTTCCTTCAAATAGACGTTAAGAACGCGTTTAGTTCAGTAAACTGGGGCATAATTATGAAGGCTCTAGAAGATCGCCAGATTCCGCCCTACCTTATTCAAAGCATGTCGTCTTATATAGGCGAGCGCACGCTGACCTACGGGGAGATCCACATCATATGGTCATGGCGGGTATCCCGCAGGGCTCCGTCCTCGGCCTGGTTTTTTGGAACATCGCCTACGACGTAGTCCAGCAGACCCCCGACCTATCGGAGAAGGTTTCAACGTTCACGCTGACAATCGGGCGATACTAGTAACCGCAGGGCAAAAAATGACTTTAAGTACGATTTACGAATGTATGGTGTCAAGCCACTTTGAACTCGCCCCGCAGAAGACGGAGGCGCTTAATCTGACTGGCATTAAGAAGACCCATCTCAAGGTGGCAGGTCACCTAATTACCCTGGAGATTAAGAAAAAGGTAGGCAAAACACCTACGCGTGCAGCTGAACACCGGCCTTACAGGAAAGGCGTACATCGAATGTGTCACCAAGAAAATGACCCAGGCGCGCTAAACATGCGCGTAGCCGAGTGGTGGCGGCCGTAGCTAAATCCGCATTTCCTAGTAGACCTACTCGCGACCGAGCGTTGCAAGCAGAGGCTCGATGGGGATCTTTTCGGCCCGCCACAGAGACGGCGCGAGGGTTAGTCCTTCTCCGGCTCAGTCACGCGAAAAGGCACTAGACTCCTATGTCCTGGCTTCGAAGTACTGCTTTACGAGGTGGTTTTAGTGGGTATTACACGCGGACAGGATTGAGTCATATACTATCCACCGGCCTTGAACCCCACACTACCCGCCATTAATACTAGCGGGCGTGCGCATAAATTCTTTACCTTCTTAAAAAAAGTGGATTGCTAAGCAGGGCCGATAATAAGATGAGAGGCTGAGGTTATCGCCTTGCGGATAGCCTGTTGTTTACAAGAACGGTTGGTGTTCATATACATTGTCATCTAGAATGACGGAATTTGCTTATAGAATAAGCCGATATGCGTCATCTAACACTGGAGTTCACTCTTGCTGATACAAGCCTGTCTAATACAATTTATCTATTATGGTGTCTAATTAGCTAATGAATGCGTTAGTTAACAAACCGATTTTTGGGAAAATTATATAAGTAAAAGCTGGTTCAGTGATACGTAAACAGCGTTCTCTGATTAACCCGAATTGATGTTCTGTTTTTAGCCATTTTGTCATATCACCTAACGTGCCGACACTCAAGGCAGAGCTCAACCATCGCTTTGTCTGCTTATAAGCGAAGTCTTTTAAAACCGGGCAGATTGAACAAGCCGATGTGTAGTTCTGGAAGAACGCCTACAGAACAACGATGTCAGACATTTATGCATACGTAATTGTTAGCGTCGTAATGGTGACGTACTAGATGATCCACTTGTTCGCACCTGAAGAGGTGAAAGTTGAATAGTGTCATTACATTCTGTCGTTCGGAAATACGTGATGGCAACCTGTAGTTCAGGTTGCCATCATGCATTTTTATATTGCCATCATTTCGTTTATTTAAACAAACTCATAACAGCGAAACGACCTTACCCCTGCGTCAACAGGCAACAGATACGACCAGATCAAATAGACCAATATTTTAACTACGCTTGCTGAAGAACGTTCATGATTGTTCAACCCGTTTTGCGCATTGTCCTTGGACCATACACTATTATGTTGTTGCCTGCAAGTGGGCTCCTAACCAGTGGGCATGGCCGCTTACAGTGATTATTTTGGTTGGCTACGTTTGGCCTGGCGGTGGACCACCAACATCGTGTAGACGTTGTACAGGTTGAAAGGCTGTACAGACTGGTTTCGTGGAGCTTCGAGCATCAACGGCACTCACACTGGGCACAGCAAAGAGCCCACTTTTGTCAATTGACCCGGCTGGGAAGGGGGGGGGGGGCGAGAACAGCCTCAGCTTGTAGGTCATCTGATGAGATGACCACCGAATAAGTCTTTGCCGATTCGACTGTTCGATTTGCTTCTGTGGGCTGTTCCGTAGGACGATGCACGGTTGTCTCCGTTGTGACACTTGTGACAGCATAGGAATGCAACTAGGTAGAGAATATTAGGTTTACGTTTGGCATGTAAATCCGAGCACATATTTGTGTACAGACTCGTACAACCGAAACGTAGATTCGATCTGTCCGCTTTCGTGTTTGTCGTTGCTCCTATTTTTGGAAAGGTGGTGGTAGCCGTGCCATGTTGTTCGGCATATTAGAGATCTATTTTTCTGTGATGACAGTTTCCACTTATTGCTGCAAAAAGCTGGACCCTCAACATAGAGACCCATTACAAATGCCATGTTGCGGGTTTCTCTAAACTCTCTGTAGGCTTCTAAGATTTGTGTACTGAACGGTATCTTGTCCAGTACTAAATCCTCTACTAGTGTGCGTTCGTGGCATAGTTCCAGTGCGAACGTGGCCGATGCGTTCTTTGGCAAGCCTAAAGTGCGCTTTAAGAAATAAGATTTTATTTTATCTATGTTTTTAAGGTCCGATATTGTGAAATAAGGGGCTATTGCGGGAAGGCAGTATCTTGTCGTTGCCCTATTTGGGTTTATGTTCCCGGTTTAAGAACACCCACTGTTTGATGGTCCGTGTCTAAGCCTGGCCGGCTGGGTCGATCGCGAAGGTTAACGCTTTTTGCAGCTCTCTACCTTGACGGATATTATATGCCCTTATTGCGCGGCCGTTGGAAGGATATTTCGGGTACCATATAGAGTCAATATACGCAGAGTTGGACTGTTGCCAACCGATACACAGATATCATCATTTTGTGCTGATATACATTTCAGATGAAATTATTATTATTATAATTATTATTATTATTATTATTATTATTATTATTATTATTATTATTATTATTATTATTATTATTATGTCATTCACACGAGCCTTGTTAGGTTTTATCGGGCTCTTTTCTGTATCGTGGCGGATCGGTCCAATTCACAAAATACCGTAGACACGTCTCTTATCTCTCATCACGAGTGAGGTGCTCAGCTCAGCTGCAGTAACGGAGCGGCACAGACAGACAAGATAGGCTCCAGGCGACGAGCGACATCTCTGTTGAGCTGACAGGCTGAGTTCAGCTCAGCTCAACCTCACGGGAATAGTCGGCTAAATAAACCACCCAAGACCCAAGCCTAACACAAAGAATGCGTCGGCTGCGCTCAATAACACTGGATTTTGACACAGCTCACATAGTTGCCCTCAGCAGAACTAAACTGGGGAGAAGCGGTTGAGCTGCACAGCCTAATCTAGCTGGCGGCTCCCTATGGGACCGTGCACGTGATACCGCGATAGCGAGCCAGTGGGACCGCACACGTGACGCCGTGATAGCGACGAAGTGGCACACTATATAGGATGCTTATATGTTTTTTTTACATATTGTTTATTTCGCAATAATTTTGCATTTCAAGATGGTAAATAAATAATGATGCTTATATGTCGAAAGCGTCGGACTATACTATAGACAGAGGACCCACTCCACGCGCCAGAAGGCGCGCGCAACTGATCTAGAGTTACCCCTCCAGTTACACTTTCTGCCTTACACCAAGTTGCCACTTGTTGTTTTTGCGAAAAGGTGGTCACTTCTGTAAGAATCGAATAAAAGCAATACCCGTGTTATTCGAACGCTCCGAATGATCGAATTGGCTTGCTCTTCTCTAGGGTTCTTTGCCGAATGTATGCCCCGATGTGCTTTATCCGAAGCCGACAAAAGTTGGCTCATAACCTCTCTAGCAAAAGCTTGAAGTGTACGCACATGTCCATCAACATATGTTATGCAGCAGATAGCACAGGTAACTGCACATATACAGTTAATGCGTTTAGTGTCAATATTGAGTAGCAACCAGCTAAAGAAAAGCCCGGCTCCAGTTCTTAGGGTCGTTTCAAGTTGAGTCTCACAGCGTCGTAATCCCCTCTTCATGTCATTCAACGTGTTTTTTGTCCGTTTGCAATCAGTTACGGAAAACTCGTTATAAAAGACAATGTCCAGAAGCGAAGTACGCTGACTGTAGGCTGACTCTACGCGTGTTGCTCATGTAGCATACTGTAGATAAGAAGAAGTAGTTTACTTTTAGTAGTAGAAGTAGGAGTAGTAAGTACTTAATAGGCTTGGCCTATGTTCGATGTAATGCCAAAGTAATACCGAGCCTGGGGGGGGTGGGGAGGAATCCGGGTTTAGTGGGTTTGCGAGTCTCACACTAGTCACGCAGGCTGCTAGTGGCGCATGTGCATCATGCATTACCGAAACCTCCCAGAACAAAAAAAAAAAAAGGCTTGGCCTATGTGAGACACCATATATCGCTAACTCCGAGAGAGAGAGAGAGAGAGAGGCGGAGGCAGCAGTGTACTGTCATGGCGGCGTTTACTTTTTAGTATGTTAAATCGCTCGCTAATTGCGAGCGAGTCTAAGCGGGTCACCTTCAAGCGTTAACGAGCTGGATGTTGTTATGCGGTATCACTGTCGGGGTCGTTGTTGTCGTTGTTTTGCGGTATAAAAACTGCACGACACCGGCGAATCAACATCAACTTACATATGGGTCGCACTTACAGCTTAGATACAGGTCGGTAAGGTTCTAATCTGCTGTGTTTCTCGCCGAAGGTGGCAAAAGACACGTTTGCATACGGCAGAACGGCAACAGCCGCGTAGGCGACAGCCGCCGCTAGTATTGATTCATTGGCCCTTGGGCATCGCGATACGATGGCCCAAAGCTCTACGGGGAAAAAGCATGGAAACAATTCCGCGTACATCACATCAGCCAACTAGCTCGAGCCAACTGTATATATTACACATAAACCATCGAAGCAATATTTTACTAGGACATGAAGTCGATCACATGGTGATTGAAGTGCTCATACTCAATATCTTTTGGCACTTTATCTATAGCAACAGATTTCCGTATATATATATATATATATATATATATATATATATATATATATATATATAGAGAGAGAGAGAGAGTCAGAGAGAGAGGGGGAAACAATACGATGTACTTTTATTACAATTAAATAAATATTTAATTAAAAGTCTGTTACGTGGCTTCTACTCAGGTCTACACATTTTGAATTTCAAGTTATCGATACAGTTATCGATCATAAAAATGATAACATATTGTTGCTCATTCAAAGCCCGCTACAAAACAAAACTTTTTCACGTCAACATGATGCCAGTAATCGCACTTACTTGACAGTGGAGCTCTCTCTCGCTGTTCTCCTTATCATTGCCATAAGACTTATATAATTGCCACAGTCTGGACCGACATGACCCTGGATGGAAAATTGATTTCACTATGCTACAAACTAGAAATGTAAACAGGGTTCGTGTATCACTTGTGCGTTAGTCGCCGGCCAGAGTAAATTCAGGACTGTCTAATTTCGCCAACAACTTCACCATTGCGGTGCGTTGCTTTGTTTGGATCCAAATTAAGGTCTTTTGTCTAGGAAACTCGCCCGATCTTGTCTTTTCAGTGGTGTGACTTAGCTTAGCGCAGATGCGATTAAGCGATCTAACCGTCATCAGGGGGCTCCAGGCTCCAGCGTCTCAGAAGCGAACGGTGTAAATTATTTTATACGTGCCTGCCTAGGAGTGCTTGTACCCACGAGCACGACCATTTGAGTACTTACGACATTTCCTCTTCACTTCAGCTTTATCTGCTACGTACCCCCTTTGGGGTGCGCTGCGTCACGACCGTAGAGGCTGTAAGTAAGTTCGGCATGAGCTACAACCTTACCGTCGGGGGCTTTCCTGACTCGTAGGGGATCATCGTCAAACCGTCAGGCCGTTTTCCGCCTTCCCGGAACAACCCGGATTTATTGGTAAGCAACCACCCTTGGCTTAACACCCAGCCGACCGAAGATCGCGGCCAGTAGCGTCGTTGATGTCGTCCAGCATTTCTCGTCACTGGATAGCCATCAACGTTACGGATGCAGCAGCGGATAACGGAGGATGTGTCATAGCGTCCACTGACTCCGATGGGGCTCTATTAATGTTGCGCCCAGTCGACCTGTGTTATTATGAGCCCTATAAATCTCAATGCCTTTTCGTCAGATACAGACCGTAGACCGGTCGCTCACGTCCACTATCGCTAGCATGGGACCCTACGGGGATCCGACATGGACAAAAACCGGTTTCATCTAAAATGAATGAAAACCGGCTAATGACACCACGAATTGAACTACCATCGATTTGGTAGCTAAATGATCCTCTATTAGATGCGCATTGTCCTAAATATATTTGTTTATGAGCGCAATTGCAAACATTCAATAAAATCAACGTAAAGGTTGTCTTAATTATTTTTATTATTATTACTATTTCAGGATTTTGATTTTCCTAACTATTTTCAATACGACTACAATTTACCGAGCAAGATGGCTTAGTGGCAAAAGCCTTTTTCTTGCATTCGGGAGGCCTGGGTTCAAGACCCAGACCGGCCACTCCTAAATTGGTTTGCATGGTTTCCACTTTAAACAATGTGAATGCCGGAGTGGACTAAAAATCGATCATGATCGAAAAAAAGGGGAGCACAGATGTCTCAATAAAAAGAGATGGTGCTTAACCATCCAACCTCCATTAAAAAAAATATATATATTATTTTGCTAGCCAACGTTGGATGTCTTTCAGACTTTCGTTTAAACATACTGGTACTCAGTGTGTTTAGGAAGAAAATGTTGCCAGGTTCACTTTCTCCATTTAGCAACTCGTTCTCTCACATTTGCATATTTTCTGTGTCCTGTGTATGGCCGGCCACATAATGCGCCCCCATTTCATTGAAAAAAAGAATTCTTTTAACGAGTTATAAGACCTCTGAAATATGCAGGGACACCCTGTATATTAATATGCTAAGCACACGAGCTGCGGTAATAAAGGTACGGCGCCAGGTTTACACTAATAAAACCGCCTAAATAAAATACCCTTGTGGTTTCTAATGTACAGCTTCAAGATTGGAATAAAAATGATGCTAACAGCATGCCATAGCAGGACTAGGCCTAAACCCAGGCTCTGTCACGAACTAAATCTTGTCTGCGGCTGTCTACGTCAAGGAAAATCCCGATGAACGAAACGTCACAAAACTGAAAAGCTAGCGTCGTGAATAAGATACGTACTTCACAGCTTGTGGCATCTTGCTGCATCATACTCTGTAAGCTAATGTCGTTAATGAGTAGCATGGAGTTTGTAGATCGCGGAATCGACCGATTGCAGATGCAGTAAAGTCAATTTGCTTAAGTTTGGTCACAGCAGAGTTCTGCCAAGACATACACTACGTACTTCATACGTTGAAAATGATTAATCATTTTGTCGTCATAAGCATTGATATTACTAGAACTGTACAGCTGTCTTTCAGCAAGCGCGTTGAAGAAGTACAGGCCAAGTAGCGTAGCAACTTTCAGCATTTTTGAAGAAGCGCATTATCTAAAAGCTTAGAGCGAATGATTCAACGGTAAAAAAAAACATTCTTTGCGGTACCAAAGAACGTGCATTCGCAATAGCAGGTACTCCATTAAGCGACCGGAAATGCGTAAATAGAATCAAAGGAGAGCCTTCATCTTGTCCGTACACTGGTGGCAGCTGTCCATTCCCTCGGACATGGTCTTTATTGATAGAAGATTTCGTTCTCTTTTCTAAAGGCTCAGTTCTTTTCTGTCAACAGGGGGCATTCAGGAAGAATAGTGGTGGATCAAATGAATCCAAGTGAGCCTGTCACACGGACTCGACAGGCCGTAGTGTTGCCCCGCCATGTTCGCGAGTTCGCACTTGACTCTTTTGTGACTTGCAGACAGGAAGCTAATACCAGCGTGGCCGGTAAAAGCATTGCTTAGAGCCCACGTCCAAAGGCATTTTAGCACAACAGGGTTTGAGGTGACGTTCATTCGCTTCATTGAGCGGCAACTGTCAGCTGTGGCACCACTGGCATACTTGGCGCCAACGCCTTTGCGGAACAACACTCGCCTACTTCACGCACCAAGCTGTTCTCGTACGCAGTGAGACAAATACAAGTTCATGCTCGGAGTACAAGCAGTCGCGCTTATTCGCGGTGACGCGAAGTGACGGTTGATTCGTTACCTTTCGAGCAGACCTGGACGGCGCGTCATTTGTCAGGTCCTCTTCGTCATGAATCCTTTGGACTTGTCCCATACGATACTCAATAATCAAGTATCCCGCAGTTCAGTCAATAGATGAACTCGCAAGATGAGGGGAGATCCGGTGAGGTGGGCCGATGTATTTGTTTATAATTTACCCAACCTGGGTGTTTATAATAATAATAATAATAATCAAGCTACCGTAAACGATGGCATATGGATAGGCTCTGAGGCTAAATCCGTTTCACTTGCTCAAAAAAAAATATTAATAATCAAGTATCGTTGTCCCAGCCTAAATGTGTCTCGGCGCATTCCTTGACGTAGCGAAGGCCTTTGACTGTTTTGACCACTCTATATTTTTTAAGATGCTGCGAGAAATGGGTTGCGCACCAGGTGTAACTGCCTGGTTTAAATCGTACCTAGGCGGACGTAAGCAGTTTGTGTCGGTGGGGGTTTGAGCTCCACCCCTGGGACTGTCTCGATTGGAACTCCCCAGGGGTCGGTTCTTGGCCCCTTTATATTCATAATCTACATACATTTCGTCTTGCGTGGCATTGAAAGGAATATAGAGTGTCGACCAGTGGTATATGCGGATGATACAACTCTGCTGTTCCGCATCTCACCTGCTCAGCTATCAAACGGTCAAGTTAATCTTAGGCATGTGGAAACCGGCATTGAAACGGCAATTTCATATTTTAAACGGTTTGGCCTTGTCGTGAATCCGACTAAGACGAAAGTCGTCTTGTTTCACACACCTCAGCGGGCATCGAGGCTGAAACTGGACACAGGTAATATATCCCTTCAAGTGGGCGGTGCAGGTGTCCCTCTGAGTCGAGAAGTAAAATGTCTCGGTATCACGCTTCATGAGAACATGAAATGGGAAAGTCACGTTCGGTCGAGCGTCAGGGTCTGCTGTGCTGTGGTGGCATCGCTGGCCCGTCTGAGGAAGGCCAAGGTCTCCCGCATTGTTCTGGTCCTTGTATACAGGGCGCTCCTGGAATCGATTCTCACCTACGGAATCACTATTTGGGGCGCAACCTACTCGGGAACCCTGCACTCGTTGCGAGTGATACAGAACAATGCGGTGCGAGCCATTACTGCTCTGTCTCGTCGGAACGACGTGTCGCCATGGTACGGCAGACTCGGACTACTCAAACTCGATCAGCTGGCACGATTAAATTTAGCCGTGCTTGCCCATAAGGTGGTTAAAGGCAAACTCCCTTTAGGTTGCGAATTCGAATTTCAACTCACCCCCTTCAGGTCTCAGCGATATGAGGGCCAACTTAGGGTTCCCAGATGCAGGTTGACCTTAACACAGCATTCTCTAGCCTGCATGCTGCCAAAAGTATGGAACGGGCTCTCGCAAGACCTCCGAAATACGGAGCGGGTCGGTGTTTTTAGAAGACGTGTAACAAAGGAATTAAATGCTGAAAACAATTGTTCTTAGTTTTTAAATCAGTAAAATGTCGACACTGTGCAAGATTAGATTATATAGGTTTGTGTGTGTATATAACATTGTGATTACACTTGACAGATGCAGGTGATCCAACGATAGGTATTTTTAATGAAATATGACTTTGACATAAATTGTGACAGATTGCCTGTAAAAGAGCATGTCAATAAAACAACCTGATGATGATGATGATTGACTTACTCTGAATTAACCAAGTCTGTCAATGTACTCACCCCCCTGTCCCCCATGCCAGTGTTCCTGATGTCTGTGAGGTAATAGACGTATACATTCAAAAATCCACGTCGCAATCATCGCATTTCCTTGGCACGTAAACGCACGTGATACCTGGCTCACGACTGGCTCTCTGATTAACGCTGGAAGAAACAGGTATGATCGACAACCAACATGGCCAGCATGATGACGTCGGACACCAAACATTTCAATTTTTTTATCGGTCGAAACCCCGCCACTCAACAAGCAGCTATCAGCTAATGGGAAAAGGAAGAGCCACAACAGTAGAAGCAATAGTAGAAGATATGCTGCTGAGACTGATGGCGTCATGGATGATCCCGGTGAAGGTGAGGAGCAGAAGAATCCGAAACGTCCCCTGGAAGCTGCTTATTCCACTTTTCAGTGATGGGAACCGTCTAATTTGTACCCAGGACGCTATCGCCGCCGTCGCACGCTCGAATACTTAGTGTCGTCCCCTTAGTCGGTGGCGACTAAGCAACTAGGTTATCACTGCTCTAACGGCTGATCTGTTTACCAGCCTGTTATTCAGGCTTGACAGACAAACAACCTTCTACGTTCTCTATCATGAATTTGGACGCGCTTTTTTCGTACCTGGATCCATCCTCTCTATCATCTCTCGTGCTTTCTCTCTCCTTCTCTCCCCCTATCCCCCTCTCTCTCTCTCTCTCTATATATATATATATATATATATATATATATCACGTGCGTGACTGCAATATTATGCGAATCAAGCCACTGAACGACGACCGAATGCCACGATACAGGAAGATTGAGGAATCTTGGCTGTTGCTGCAAAATAAACGATGAAACTTACGCATATTCAATGCACCGAACATCTGCGTTCTCTGCGATCACCGCACGCATACTCTCACGAGAACTCAATCGATGGCAAATTCTTCAACTGATTTGGGTTTGCCATCGTCATCTAGAATGATGATATTGCAGTGAACTAACGCGTTTTTTTCTTCTGGAGATGGTTTTCAGTTTAAGCTGCGCAAATACAGTGAGTACGTGAGCCTATGGATGGTAAACCAAACGTCGAAAAAATACTAACAACACAATATGCATGAACAAATGAAAAACGCTTACCGCAAGTACAGAGCTCTGTAGCCACACAAAGCAAATTGATTAAAGGTACTAATAATAATTATTATTATTACTGAGATTAATTTAGGGATACCGCTTTGGAACGTTGTTCAATAGTATAGAGGTCGAGAGACTCCGTAAAGCTTTTAACGCATGTGCATCAAATGCCAGTCGTGCTCATATTTATATATATTGTACCAGGTTATACCTAAGTTTCCAATCCGAGAATTTAATACGGTTATCATTCAACGGCATTTAACTAAAATGGTAGTACTACAGACATATCGTAGTAGAGACGGAAGATAATATTTGTATCCGTTTCCCGTTTGCTTCGTTAAAAAATGGAAAAATCTCTTTCTTGGATGGGAATACATGCAGTTTTAAATAACCTTAACCATCACCTTTCTGCAGCAGACACAAGGAGAAACACAATGAGTATAGCTGTATAGGGGATGACGCGGTTGGGTGGCCTCTGTTTCTCTAAACTCAAGTAATTTTTAATATTCTAGTTTCTAGCTCGATAAAAATCAAGGCCGGTGGTGGCGACCTCAACAGGCCGACAGCGCTCTTCGGTAAGCTGTTTGCAACACACTTGCTTGCATGGTCAAATCTGCACATGGCCATAACGACTATAAGCAGGGTTTGTCACGAGGACCTCTGGTAAATTTTTTAACGCTCTGACAACCACATTTTAGACGCTCGTAATGGAATAAGTTGCCTGTGGCACGATATCGTCTAAATGCGTCTATCATCATCGCGTTCTCGTTACTGGAATTATATATAGGCTTTCTTCAGCAGAGGTATGTAGCAGCAGCAGGGCAATGACAACCACGTCCAACAAATATAACCAGCAAGGCCGGGGCTCGAACTTGCAATTGTTTTTGCTAATCATGGTTGCCGTGGCACCGCCCCGTTTCAAACGGTGCGTTAGCCGCCTAAGCCACCGCCGCTACAACATTCTTATGCCATACAAATCAAGCAAATAGTCGCTGAGGCCGCGAAAACCAATAGACTTGCTCGATGTCATTTGCTGATTGATGCGATTCGCTCCGTTCTTCTCTTAAGCACGAAGCAGTGAGCCGTACTTGCTTCTTCTCCGACAAGAAGGTATTCAACGTAAACAAAAAAAGTAAGCATTCTTCTGTTCCCAAAGCTTAAAGAATACGTTATCGTGGTTAAAATTAGGCGTATACTTCTTGGTGTGCAAACAAACTTCTTTGGCAAGATTAGCAACACCCATATCTACAAGGGGTAACACATCTAACTTGCTTGCTCTCTCATACGTCAGCTCCAACCAGCCAAAGCTATCGATAGAAAACATCGGAGTCTTTTACTGTAACAAAGTGTCGGCCTCCATCAGGCAGACTAAATCTCTGCTCAAATTTAAAGGCGACCTCAGGGAGCATTATCTCGAAACTCTGGTATCAGGCTAAGGGTAATAAAAGTAATACAAACCATGTTTGAACATGTTGTAGATAGGTGAAAATGGCAAATCTAAATTATACATTTTAATTTCATAAAGGGGCTCCAAGCTATGTGCTTATTGGAGCTCTAAATTAACGTGCGCAATTATCTTATAAGGAATGTCAATAAACAGATTAAAATTCAGTTTAGATAGGGACATTTTGACACGGGCTTGTATGCACTTTAGACCCCGAATTGAGAATGTGATCAGCATGAGCGGCGGTCAAATTGAATAAAAATGCTTCTCTGGAGTTTCCTTGTCAATTTACACAAATATATATATATATATATATATATATATATATATATATATACTGGCGTTGATTATGCGCACGATATTCAGCGGTTAGCGTTCGAGACTTTGGGAGGTGCAGACCCCTTTACACTCATGCTGATTCAGCGCGTGGGTGGAAGCCTTAACCTTTCGACGCCTTAACATTCTTGCGTCAGAGGCTCTCGCTCGACACTCAACGAGGAAATGCAGCATCTCTTCGGGGCACAGTGTTCAACTGGGCTAATCCTGGGTTCAAAACCTCTAACCACAAGTTTGCGCGGAGACAATTGTTCACTCCACTTATATGAGTAGCATTACAATTCCATATTACAATATATTACATAAACAAATTTATTTATATAGCAATGTTATGGAAATACAATTATATATGTACACATTTTTTAAACCGTATGCAAATAGTGCTACGATTCCTCTGTTTTTTTCCTACAATAGGCTAGCTCCTAAGCGGCTGCCGAAGTCCGTCGAAATCTGTCGCCGCGAGTGTCCTCAAATTTTATTATTATTATTATTATTATTATTATTATTATTATTATTATTATTATTATTATTATTATTATTATTATTATTATTATTATTATTATTATTATTATTATTATTATTATTTATTATCATTCAGTTGTAACAATTGTGAGGTATGAACGTTTAGAACGAGCCAGGTCTGCTTTGTTCCCTTTTCATTTCATTGCGCCTATGATTGAAGCCACGTTCCCTCTACAAACGGCCAATGACATCATCTGTCTCAAAAACATGGCCTCGCGTCGATCACCCGTAACGTCTTCTATGCGTTTTCCGATATCTTTCAGGATTTTCGCTGTACCTGTGCTGATAGGGCCAAGTGTCTCCAATGTAATGGGCACAAAGTGATAGCTTCTTGGTAGCTCGAGATACTTCTTTCGTTTTTCAGAATCCGCGCGCTCTGCTACCCATCCAGATTCGACTCCGCTGTGACATATATACGACAAGGCCGCCGTGCATGAAACCGTAACATCCCATACAAGGCTTTTCCCGTGTGGCCATAGCGGGATGGTGACCCCGTCAGGTCGCAGCTCATTGCTGCCATTAAGACCCTTCGGCTCGGGTGTCGATGGTATCCCTGCCCTTCTAAGAGCTCTTCGTACTATGGCGTTGAGTTCAGCGTGTCTTGTGAGTCTGCCGGGACTTTTCAGACAGCTTAACGGGTGTAGGCCGTCAGAGTCGACAGGTTGGCCGCATGGCAGGCAAGGAAAGGGCTGGCAGACGGGGGCGCCTATTCTAAGAGCTGACACCATGCGCAAGGAGTTTGGGTCCAGCATGGTGCCAAGCTGACGGGAGGGCAGCGCTTGAAGCCAGCCCCCGCTGAAGGGATCTTGAGCCGCTAGAAAGACGGCACGCTCTCTTGCTGATGTTAGGCTATTTGTTATATCTCGTGCGGATTTCTTAGTTTTGTAAGCGTCAAGAAGTTTTTAACTCACATGCTCTTCCAAAGGGCCGGGATCAAGTTGAATCCTGATTGTGGTGTCTGCTGCCATAGTTGCCTTTTTTAATTCAAGCTTTGCTTCTTCGCCGATGAGTGATTCCGCCAGGGAGCCAAATTGATTCAGGGAAGCAGCGTAGCACACTGCAGCTAGATCTGTAGCTCTTCTTATTCCAAGACCTCCGTTGCCGATAGGGAGGCTAGCTCTCTGCCACATGTTTCCTTCTAAGTTGATGTTTAGTATCTCACTTAGAATGTCTCTAGTAGTCTCGTCGTAGGCTGCAAGACCTTCCATGTGTTTTAGAGTCTGGCAAGTTCGTAGCAGGTAGACAAATCTTGGTGAACCAAGACTGTGTCTCCAAAGGCAGAGAGCCACCTGCGGGTGCATACTTGTCAGTCGTGGGCGAATCTTTACCAGGGTCTTTCGTTTAGCATCAAGAGCGCGTGGAATTCCTTCGAGCATTACAGGAGAACCTAGAACATCTAGGTTATCCTGAGTTACACGAGATATCCCAGGAAGTGCTTCCATGATTGTTTGTATAGCCTGCGCTTGATCTTGAGATGTGCCTCCGACAGCTAAAACCTCGCACTTGGCCGCGTTGAGGGTCAGTCCTCCCGGTTCCTCGAAATTCAATATAGCCTGCAAATCTCTTGCCACGACATTTGCGGGACCTCCCAAGACAGCGTCGTCTAGGTACCAGACATTGAAAGGGCTCTGTAGGCTAGACACCAGATCAGAAATGCCGAGGCAGAACAGAGCTGGTCCCAATGGGTCTCCCTGCTGAATGCCAGTTTGCGACTCTATGATCGTATCTGTGTTCCACGCGAGGATTGAGAAATCTCTATAAGCCTGCCATATCATCGGATAGAGTCGTGACGCTTTTCTCTTTACTTCGTCGAAAATTTTGTCCCTTCTTATTGTGTTAAACGCGTTTTGAAAGTCTAGTTTGACTAGTACTTTTGTCGGACCTTCCGATTCCAGAAAAGCGCGTGTGGCGTGTACAGTAGCCTCTGCTCCTCCTCTAATAGCAACACCCATTTGATGGGGTGAAACCGCAGCAACAATAGCCTGTTTGTTCATAGCCATCGCAATCTTTGAAGCCATTCTTCGTAGAGTTAGTCCGCATGCTATGGGCCTAATGGTATTATCCTTCTTTCGGAGGGCTGTTAAACTTGCACCGTAGAAGACGCGCTGGCAGAACGATGGCAAAGCCCCATTGAGCACTCTAGCCATAAAAATTCCCAGTTCGTCCAGTAGACGCTCCGAAGATGGGATCGTCTGGCTAAGCATGTCCCGAAGATGTCGAGGCCGTAGGCCGTCTAAACCGGCTCCACTTGCAAAAGGAAAAGACCGAATCGTCTCAAAAACGAGAGATCCTTCAATTCTATCCAGGTCTAGAATGGCCGGTTGTTGCAGCAGGTCTAAGTGTTCTTGACACCCGGGTGGAGTGACTGGGTGTTTGCTCCGTAGCTCAAACTCGGTATGTTCATCGTGTGGTGCCAATGTGTCTGAGGACAGTAGCGTCCGAGCAGCAGAACGAATATCGCTCTCTGCTAATTTCATCTCTGCTTGGCGCACGCTGTGTTGGTCGTTGGTGAAATGAAACCTCTTGCCGGTTGTGCTAGGTATGGCCGAATCAGCAAGATTTTGAAGTGTTCGTGACTTTATTTCTGCTACATTACTTTTAATAATTTTAGTTAGTGTTTTCTCTTGAACTTTTTGGCGAGGTAGTGTAAACATCAATGATGGAAGCATCATAAGATTATTCCAACTTTGCAGATCGAGTTTTGTATTAAAGTTGCTTAATGCTGTCGTGTATGCTGTGGCACATATTTCTCTAGCCCCACGCGGTATGATTCTGGCAAGTCTTAAACTTCTGCGAGCATGTGATAAGACTTGTACTAATAATTTCGAGTCAGGTTGGGTATCGGTGTTAGATGTAATGATTGCCTGGTTACTCGGTCCCGGAATATTATCCGTACGGGGGTTTCGACTAGGAGCTAGAGAGTGTTTACGTGTTATATGAATTTTCAGACCCTTAGAAGATCGTACAGCTAGACCACAGTGATTATTATTATTATTATTATTATTATTATTATTATTATTATTATTATTATTATTATTATTATTATTATTATTATTATTATTATTATTATTATTTAATTCGTAATTGTGTTATCAGAGTACAGTTGTGAGGTCAGAACGTGTCGCGTCGATTCAAGCACGTATTTAGCTGCTCATCTCATGGCGCCGATTATAGAAGCGGCATTGCCTCTACACACCGCGAGAGACAGAAGCTGTCTTAGATATTCGCTTTCGCGCTCGTCCCCCGGTGTTGCTACCATTCTTCTGGCCAGATCCCGAATGAATTTTGCTGTTCCACTGCTGATGGGTCCTAATGTTTCCATAGCCACCGGTGCGAAGTGAAAACTGTTTTCAAGGTCTGCGTATTTGCGTCTCTTTTCCTGTTCGGCTTGCTCTGCTACCCATCCTGTGCTAGCAGAGCTATGGCTGAGATACGATGGAGCCACTGTGCAGGACTTTGTAGCATCCCAGGCCAAGCACTTGCCGTGAGACCATAATGGTATGGTCACGCCGTCAGGTCTTTTGTCGTTGTCTTGTCCGAGGCCCCGTGGTTCTAGTTTTGCTGGCAACCTTGCCTTCCTAAGAGCTCTTTTGATGATTTCATTTAACTCCATGTGCCGTGAAATCCTTCCAGAGCTTCTTGGACAGCTCAGTGGGTGTAGACCGTAGGCATCGACCTCATTTCCCCATGCTGCGCAAGAAAAGGGTTCGCAAATTGGAGCTCCTATCCTGATAGCGGCAGCCATGCGAAAAGTGGTTGGGTCCAGCATGGTGCCTAAATGGCAGGGCGTTAAGCCAGCCTCCAATAGAAATATCTCTGGCGGCTCGGAAAACCGCCTGTTCACGGCGCGTACGCAAAGAGTCTTGGATGTCTCCTGCTCACTTTCTGCTACTATATCCGTCTAGTTTGCGCTGATGTTCTTCCAACGGGCCGGGGTCCAATTGTATCCTGATTTTACATTCAGCTTCCACCTTATGTTTGTGAATTAGCTGTTGCACATCGTGGCTTACCAACGATTCTGACAGAGATCCGAACTGGTTCAGCGAAGCAGCGTAACATACTGGAGCCAGGTCTACTGCACTCCTTAAGCCAAGTCCACCCTCCTTGATAGGTAAACTTGCCCTCTTCCATATCTCGTCGTTAAGCTTGACGTTTAGCACCTTGCTCATGATCTTTCTGGTGGAAGTATCATATGCCTCAAGTGTATCTGGGCAGAAATCTGTCGGTGCACTACGAAGTATGTAGTTTAAACGGGGTGCTCCCAGGCTGTATCTCCACAGGCACATTGCCGCTTGTGGATGCATTCGCTTGCGCAAAGGTGATACGCCCTCGATAAAGGCTGTTTGGTCGTTTGGCACTTGAGGGATTCTTCGCCTGCCTAATGGGGCCCCTAGTAGCTCCGTATCAGCCTTGTCTACTTGTCTCGCTGAAGGTAGAATCTCTAATATTGTGGTCATTGCGCGTGCTCTGTCTTCGTGGGATCCACCGAAAGCAGTTACTTCGCATATTTCTGTATTAAGAGTTAGGCCTCCTTATTGTTGAAATTATTTAATTTGGCGTATGTCCGATGCTACGATATCTGCCGGTCCTCCGAGTGTTCCGTCGTCTAGGTACCAAACGTTAAACGGGCTTTGCATTTGGGCGACCAGGCCTGATATACCAAGGCTAAAAAGCGCGGGTCCTAACGGGACTCCCTGTTGAACTCCATTTTCTGAAACGATAGGCGTCATCGTATCCCAGGATAGCAGTGAGGCCTCTTTGTAGCTTTGCCAGACCAGTGGCAGTAGGTCCGGAACATGCTGTTCTACTTTCCACAGAAGCAAATCTCTTCGGATTGTATTGAACGCCTTGCAAAAGTCTAGCTTAACCATTACGCAGGCAGGTCCTTCTACTTCAACGTAGGCTCGGGCGGCGTGAACTGCCGCTTCCGCTCCGCCCTTGACTGCTACATCGACCTGGTGCGGTTTTATCGCTGCGAGTATTGCTCTCTTATTTGTGGCCAAAGCTATCTTTGCTGCCAGTCTCCTTAAGGTCAGTCCGCATGCGACTGGGCGTATAGAGCCTGTTTTCTTCCGAAGAGCAGTAAGGTTTGCTCCGTAAAAGATCGAAAGGCAGAACGGTGGTAGTCTACCATTCGTTGCGTTCTCCATAAGAACTCTGAGCTCCTCCAACAATCTTGTTGAAGATGGAATCGTTTGGTCTAGCATATCTTTTAGGTGTCGTGGCCGTAAGCCATCCGGCCCTGCTTCTGAAGCTAGCGCGAAAGATCCCACTGCCTCCAATACTAGAAGGTCTGACACAGGTCTATGGTCATCCATTGAAGGCTCATTCATTGCTTCTATATTATACTGCTAACATTATCAAGCGGAGGATGCTTGCGCTTAAGTTCCTCCTCTGTGTTATGGTCGACGGGAGCGATAACGTCAGGAGACATCAGCGCACGTACTGCGGCTCGTATGTCGCCTTCAGCCAGCTTGCGCTCTGCGAGGCCTACGCGGTGCTCTTTATTGCTTTTCGTTCTGTGCGTTGTATATGTATCTTCTGTGAGATACATCTTAAGGTTAGTATTCTCTAGGCTTCTTATGTTACGTCGGATTAGCTGGCATAGCCTTGAGTCAACAGTTTTATGTCTCGGAAGGGCAAAGATTAGTGTTGGTATCGGCAAGAGCTTCACCCATGATGTTACGTCTTTCTTTCGGTTGAAGTCACCCAGTGCTCTTGCAAACGCTGCTGCGCATGGTTCCCTGACACCCCTGGGTATTATTCGTATCAACCGAAGGTGTTTGCGGGTTTGGGCCAGAAGTTGCAGGAGAACATCGTTGTTCAGTGCAGGGCTGAATGACAAGTTACGTGGGAGATCCGCCGGGGCCTGGTTTGTCTGACGCTCTGTTCTGTTATAGGTGAGTGCGGAACGATTTGGACTATGAATCGGCGTCGTGTGTGCTCGTAGGCCCCGCAACGTTCATAACACTCGTCCACATTGATCGCATGTATGGGTTGGCTGTGTCCACGTGTGAATTTGCTGAATATCTCGGTTATCTACGCTTTCGGAATGACGTAAAGGCTGACTGGTCATTTCGATGATGGACTAGTCGTTCGCTTAGTTTCTGGAAGAGGGGGAAAATAAAGTAGGTTATCGACAACTGGATTCTTCTTTAGCCATTCAGAAATGAGTGGCCTAAATAATCCAAGTATCTTTAAGAAGCCGTTGATTAATCGCGGCGTATGTTGTTGTGTAGCACCTTTAGGAGATTGGCGCCTGGGTTCATCTCCACGAGCCTGTTTTGCTTTGTTGTCGGCCGTATCGGGTTTTATAGGCGTGGGGAGATGGCACACAACCGTCTTCCCATCTTTGCCCATAATAGACTTGCTGGGAGTTCTTGTTACTTCAGCGTACGACTCACGTCCATCGGTGCTGTTTGCTGGCGGGGAACTTTCCGTATTCATTGCGGGAAAGTCTCGATGTCAAGACCTGCAGGCGCGTAGAAACTTTCTCGCACAGCTTTTTCCATTGAACTTTGCTGTAGACTTGCTTTACTGAGCATCTGTTGTCGTTGGCTGCGTGGGCAGCCCCACAGTTAGCGCAGTGTGCTTTCTCTTGGCATTGCCACATTTGGCGTTCTGGTTTGGCGCATCGCCTACATGTTGGATTAGCTTTTTTAGTGCACACTGCAGCCTTATGACCAAACTTGTGACATGAAAGGCATTGTAGAGGAGAGTCTGCACATAGCGAAACTTTGAAGCGTTTAGCTGCTATAAACACCTCCGGCAGAGGAGGTACATTAAATCGGAGTCGGACCCTTCCTGAGTTCTTCCATACTTTGACAACATTATTTTGGTCGCTGGCGTCTGCGGCCGTGTATTTTTCTCGTTTCACCTCACCTACGCCTTGCTCTTTCAGGCACTCTAGTAGATTATCTTCTTGGAATTGTGTGCTTACTCCGCTGATGCATCCCCAGAATGTACTCGTATCGGTAAGCGGAGCCACTGTTATTCCGCATACGCTTGTAAGTGCCCTAGCCACCGTGCGCGATCCGAATCGCAAGTTTGCCCTGTGTTGTGAAACGAGCATGCGCGCCAGGTATAGTTGCTCTTATTTCAGTATGAATCTTCAGTAAACTCAACTTTTTTAGACCTTCAGGATCATTTGGGCTCTCGAAAATGATTTCCGGTCGCCATTCATTGCCCTTATCGCCGACAGTCAGGCGACTATTACTCTTTGTACTAACAGGAGCTCCAGTTGTCGCTTCTCTGACTACTTTCTTCATAGCAGCTTTTACCGCCTTTTCCTTCCTTGTAGCGACAGTCTGCCAAGCTCTGCTATCGTCTGGAGGTGACTCAGACTCGACAGTCACTTTCTCCGGGGGAGAGTCGTGCGACGTGCCCGTGCACATCTCCTCCATATCCTCCTCACCACCTCCGTGATTGACGTCATTCGCCGCACTTTCCATCAGCTTTGTGAGCCTGTCCTCTCTCCGCTCGCTTTGTTTTGTTTCAAATACGGCTTTTGCTGATCTTCTCGTAGATGTGTGACACTTAACCGAGCGCCTGTGTTCACTTACACCTGTGTGTGTTGATGAACGTAAACTGCTTAGATAACAAGATCCTTGAGATGACGATTTCCGCGTGTCAGTTGGCACTAGATGACTTTCCGCAGTCACTGGGTGAGCTAATGGCTCAACTACGCTCTTAAAATGGAACACTTGGTCATCGTTGGAATGTTTCTTTAGGTCGACTTTTATAGGTCGACTAGAATCGTTAGCGCACTGCAACAAGTTCTGGACGAGGAACAAAGTCACCACGAGGTTACCGCATCGAGATCGAGCTTATAAAATGCTTCCTTTTATAACAAAAAGTCACAATTTAACGGAGCGCTTGACACGTGCGACCACCTGCGTCGGCATGTAGCAGACGATTATTATTATTATTATTATTAACAATGCTTCGTTTGTGAGTACTTAACGCATTATTGCAGTTCTTTTAAAGAATAACTTTACTCCGTGGCGCCTAAAATAGATGCCGGTTTCATTTGCAAACGGCCAAATACAACGCCTGCCTCTGGAAACGACCCCTTCTTCAATCGCTCGTAACCTCCTGAATTCGCTCTTTTAATTATTTGAGGAGTACTTCAATTCGACTGGAGTCTACCATTATTCCACTTTATTTGCACAGAAACGGCTTGCAGACAGGAGCGCCAATTGTAAGTGCTTACATCATGCGGAAAGTATTGGGATCCGGTATGGTGCCAAGTTGAGGCGAGGGTTAGGCTTTAAGCCAACCCCCACTGAAGGTATCTTGTCCCGCTAAGAACACGGCGCGGTCTCTCCGGGAAACAAGACTCTTTAGGATCTCTCTGCTCCTTTTCTCGCTTTTGAGCTTATATAGGTTATATTGGCTGGGGTGTCCTTCTAAAGGACCGGATCCAGCATGGTTCTGATAGTGTCTCGTGCTTTACTGGTTTCATGTCTTATTTGTAGTCGAACTGAATCCTCCAATAACGAGGCTGCCACCGGACTGAACCGAACAAGTGTAGCAGGGAGAGGCTAGGTCAATAAGACTTCTTTTTCCCAGACCACCTTCATGTACCGGATGACTTCCCTCTGCCAGGTGTTCTCTTCTAAAAGAACGTTTAAGACTTCACTAAGTATGGCTCTGCTGGCTTCACCATAGGCGATTAGTTCTTCGGTGCAAAGCAAGGCAGGACATGTATGCAGTATGTAGTTAAATCTTGATGACCCCAGGCTACATCTTCAATACAGTGCAGCCTGAGGATGCAGGCTTTTCAGTCGTGGACGCATTTTGGTGAGGGCCTCTTTCTTCGTAGAGAGTGCGAAGCTCCGTCTCACCTCACAGAAACCCCCAAATCTTCTAGTATGTTTAACTCTACACGCGTGATAGCAGGGAGTATTTTTGTGACCTGAATTGATGCTGAATTGCTTCTTTTTCTCTCCTGAAGCGAGCCCCCGACAGCAGCAATCTCACATTTTACAGCATTTAGTGTCAGTCAACCATCTTCTGCAGCACTCTCCTTAAATCTGTCGCTATAATACTCGCAGGGCCGGCAAGCGTGGGGTCACCTAGATACAACACGTTGAAAGAGTTTTGTATTTTTTTTTTGTTTTTAAGTGCGTTTTACTGATGACATGTGCGATTACTATGACTTCGTTTGTTTTTCCGTAAGGCTAATGCCCGTGTACGGTTTTGCACTGTTGTGACGCTAGATCTGATTTACCAAGACTGAATAGAGCAGGAGCTAGCGGGTTACCTTGCTGAATGCCTGCTTTCGAACGCAATTTTGAAGTTGTGCTGCAGGTTGAAAGTAAGGGATCTCTGTAACTTTGCCAGACCATAGGTAAAAGCCCTAGACATTTTTTCATCACTGCATCTAGTATACTGTCCCTTCTTGACGTATTAAATGTATTTCAAAAATTAAGTTTAACCAGAACCCTTATTCAGCCCTTAGTCTCTAAAAGGGCGCGTGTAATATGTTCTAGGGCTTCCGCGCCGCCTTTTACAGCCAATTCAACCTGATATGGGAGGAGATGTTAAGCTTGCACCATGGACTACTGGTAGAAAAACTTAGGTAAAAGCCGTTGAACACCCTGCCTAGGAATATGCTCAGATAATTTAGCAGGCAGTCTGACAAAGGAATGGATTAATCCAACATATGCGCAGACGACATGGTCGCAATCCATTCAGTACGGCTCCACTTGCAACAGGGAATATGGCCGGGGGTAGCGGGCGTTTATTTCTTAATTCACGCTCTGGCGGGAGTTACGTGGTGTAAATGTGTCTGATGGCAGCAGGGCTCTAGCGGCAGAGCGTAAATTGCCCTAGGCTAGTTTTCTCTCAGCCATATCTTCAGCTGAGCCGTCTAATCTATTAATTAAAGGTCTCTGGAACTGTCTGCAGGAGGCTTTTCAGAGTCTTTTGTTTGAGTACTGACATGTTATCTTTGATTATCCTAGTTTGTGTGGCTTTATGATCTTTTCTATGCAGTAAAACCAGCATCAAAGATGAAGCAGACATTAGAGTACTTCAGCTTTCAAGATCAAGCTTTGAGTAGAAATTATTGAACGCCTGCGCGTAAGCTGCGACACAGGCTTCTCTCGCTCTTCACGGCATGACTTTGGCAATTTTTAGATCTTGAGGTGCCTGCGCTAAAGTTTGGGTCAGTGTCTCTGGGTTGGCTAATGACGAATTGCTAGGAGAAGTATGAAGGGGACAAGGCGTATTGGATGACTCAGTCAGTTCTGGTTAAATGGGTTCTGTATATTGATTGCGTAGAGATGCCAGAATGTGTAAACAGGTCATGTGCGCCCGCAAGCCTTGTGAGATTCTTCAAGCGCGACCGCAGTGTGTGCAGGTATAAGCGCTCTGGGATAGGGGAAAGCTCGGTCCAGCTCTTTAACTCTTAGGTCCCAGGAAATGTGTCTGGGAAGGACCTGTATGGGTCCTGTGGAAGCCGTGCGACTTGCTTGTGCTATGTAACGCGCAATAGGTCTTTGGGTCTTGTTGATGAGGCAGCGTGTTAGCTCTGGAAGTTGTGCGCTCTAATAAGAGTGCGGCGTGTAACATGATGCTCTCTATTACTGATGCTAAGAGGGGACGCAGAGATCAGTTGCTTCTCTAGCCCGTGGGAGGACTTTCGGTAGTTCTGCTGAGGCTTTGGCTACTTTTTTGCTGCATATCGCACATTAAGTGTTCCGATGAGAGCCCTGTCCGGTATCACGCTCAGGTACTTGACCATGGGCGTGTGTGTTACTGGATGACCTTTCAGGTGTAAATTTAAATTCCGTAAATAACGCTTCAGTCCATTTAGAAGAATTGCTTCCGTTTTTTGTGGAGCCAGTTCGAGACCTAGCATGCGGAGGTGTTGTCGGATATCCGCCAAAGCTCCGTTGGCTGTTTTCTTGAGCAGATCCTTGTCACGGGCGGTAACGATCAGTGCCAGATCGTCTGCGTAAGCGATGGAATAAACTCCCGGGGGATGCGGTAGTCTATGTACTCCATCGTAGGTTATATTCCACAGGGTTGGTCCCAGTACAGATCTTTGGGGGGGACCCCGGATGTGACTCGGTAGATGCTCGGTCTTTTAGGTACGGCGCTAGGATACGTCGTAGATAGGGGGACACGCCTTTGTTTCCAAGTGCGTGGTTTATACCGTTCCACGAAAGCGGATTAAACGCTTTTGTGACGTCATTAAGAATGGCTAGACAGTGCGACCGGTTTGCTACCGGTGAATTTCTCTGTGCTTCAGCTATGTTTAGAATTTCGCTGATTATCGAATGTGTGGAGTGTCCGGCGCGGAAATCATGCTGGTTTTCCATCTAAACCTTCTTGTATCCTTATTCTGTAACTAGTCGTCCGTTGATTATAATATACGCAATATTGGAGATGTTATATAATTAATATATTAGTAATTGTGGTACATGCACATAATGATAATAATAATAAACCATTGTTCAAAACAAAATTATTATTATTATTAGTATTATTAATGCGACTAGTGCCACAATAGATAGTAGGAATGTAAAGTAAATTCTTGGCTCTATGCCTAGTGTGATACGCATACCGGGTGATCTAAAGCGCCGTTTGTCTATCAGACAATCCGTAACTGCATGGGTTGTTTTTTTTTGAGGGGGTTAAGGGTTTTAAATACATTTACGTACGACTGAGCAAAAGCATACAGGGATTGGCTGTCCCCAGAACATGCTCACACTCAGACAGTGTGGGACTCAGCCACCAAACAGCAAGTCTCACCACCAAGTTTTGGCGCTTTGCAAGAGTCGAGCCGTAGGCTTAAGGCAATACCCACTAAAACCCTACATATATGCACGACAGTGCCTACATATATGTATCCCCCTTAAGATGACCCTCCGGCCTGCGGGATCCTTGACAGAGAAGAGTAACTACGCGCAGGCGGTGGGGAAGTCTCGGAAGCTTTAAATCATTATGTCCTGCTTGTCGAGTCGCGTGGTGCAAGCGACTCTCTTATGCTTTCCACTAGTCTTGTTCTTCCGGCATCTGCATGGGTTGTCTAACTAATTAGGAGCAAACTAACTAATTCGTTTTAAATGCCTAAAGCCGGTGTGTTTTCTTTCAAACATAAACCTGCATAAATGAGTACTGTACAATTTTTGAAAGTTTGTATCGTACTTTTTAATTTTTAAGTCTTTAAAAAAAGATTACTTGACCCGCACGTTTGATCGGGTGGTGTCGTGTTTATCGGATAGGAGAGCGCGGAAGTTAGGATAAATCTCGTGCCACATAACTACTATACATATACGGTACTGGTGACTGTCAAACAGGGCAGCTATTCATTGGCTATAATCGTAAGGCAGCACACTGGGGAAACCAAAACAACTTTCGCAGATATTGCATTCGTCAGTGCACTCAACAGCAAGCTAAGGACTCAGTTATCTAAGCAGGCGCGTAGCTATTGTTCTCACAGAAAATGCCCTTGTTTGTTCGTCAGAAATCGTACCACTGGAAATGCATTTGAAAAGCAATACGAAGCAAAAGCCTTAGGCGATCACATGTTCTACTTCAAGTACAATTTTTCTGGAAGACTACTGCCAGGGGGGTCGGAACATCTAATTTAACCAAGCAAGCATATCGATGAGATCTCGTGTTGGCATTCTTGACAGATATTTGTTACGAATCATTACTGATCTGAAATATGTTATCTATTTTGATGTGGGGGTAGAGCTAAGTGGCAAAAAAACTATACAGCAGAGAATGCGTCGCATTAAGTCGCTACGAATTAGATACCACACATCGTCCTACTAGTCGAGCAAACAGTTTGTAGCAAGCGAAATTTAAAGGCTGGAAATGCAAGAATCCGAGTGAAGCGCGTCGACGGAAGTACATTTAGGTCGGTAGCATCGTATTGACATGTTGGTTGACGTTGGCTCTAAGTATAATGAGTCAGGGTTGCCACATTATCACTGTGCCATCACACTATCATATGATGCACTTAGCATCATCGGGCCATACCGTCAGAGACGTTTTGCTGGGGGTGAATATGAATCTGGCCGCCATTAAGCTGCGTGTGATAAGCAGCGCTCATGAAGTGGCTTCATGCCGTCGGTAGTCCAACTGCAGACATTTGGGGAAAAACGCGGCGCACACACGGATCACATAGTAGTGGCGGTGGCTTAGGCGGCTAACGCACCGTTCGACACGGGGCGTTGCCATGGCAACCACGGTTAGCAAAACATCGCTAGTTCGAGCCCTGACCGTGCTGGTTAAATTTGTTGGACGTGGTTGTCATTGCCCTGCTGCTGCTACATACCTCTCTCTGCTGGAGAAAGCCTATATAATTCCAGTACGAGAACGCAATGACGATAGATGCACGTAGACGATATCGTGCCACAGGCAACTTAGCCCATTACGAGCGTCTAAAATGCCACAGGCAACTTAGCCATAATGAGCGTCGGAATGTTGTCAGAGCGTTAAAAAAACATGGCGATCACGATTCATAATCGCAGCTTTCTTAGCTGACGCACGGCGCTATGGGTGCCGTAGGCATATAGTGGCTATATTGATACCGACAACTAGGCGATACAACGCGAAGGAGGACTACGGCGACAACGAAGAAAATACAACATCAAAGCTGTGTTTTCCATTACGACTACTCTGTCGGAAGGAAAAATCCGTGCCAAGGCCAAACCAGGCAATCTGATATCGCCCTCGCTGTATTGCCGAGACGTTGGCTATGACGCAACAATGTTATCCATCACCCAGCTTGTGCTTCCGTTGCATGTCTTGGTATACGCTAGAGTGTCTGTGCGGTGTGTATGCGCTGGTGTGCTACAGTTGTTGCACAGACAGCTATATATATATATAAAAGGCATGTATGTAATGAGTTATCTGTTTACTTATTCACATTCGCAGAGCTACGTCTGATGTCGAAGCCGGGACAAAATTGGTTTTCGCCAGTCAGTAGGAAATGGTTGTCATCAATTCTCAGCTGCTCAGAGACCGGCGCAAATCAGGCAATGAACAAGTGAAGAAAAATAAAGGCTTCAGCAAAGTCTGCTATACATTGTCAGTTCGAGTTCCATAGTTTGACGTCGTCGATGGTTTCCACGAACGAGTGCTGATTACTTGGACGGGTACTCCCCGATGCGAGCAATCGGCATTTACTATGTATCCATCGATGATTCGAGGAATTTATTCTGTCTGTTCTGTAAAGCATCGCTGGAGGAGGGCACACATACAGCAAAATGTGCGTCACGTTATATTTGACTATTTCCGGAAATGCATTAATATATATATATATATATATATATATATATATATATATATATATGCGCTCATTACCGAGTATAGTCAATTGATCTTATGATGACAACATAACGTTATGCACATTTCGTTGTAAGTAGACAGACATAATAAATTCATTAAGTCATCTCGGTGAATCCAAAAAAAAAATTTAAAGAATGCTGTTTACGTATATATATATATATTATCATTCAGTTATTACAATTGTGTGGTATGAATCTTTAAATCGGGGGCATCCTGCTCTGTTTCCGCTTTCTGTCAATTCATGGCGCCTATGATAGAAGTCACGTTCCCTCTACAAACGGCCAACGACATCATCTGTCTCAAAAACATTGCCTCGCTTCGATCGCCCGCAACGTCTTCTAATCGTATATACATATATTCGAGACTAACTCAAGATTTTTATTTTTTATTGTAAACGTCCGTGATGCAGAACACGAAGGGCACTTCACGATCTTCCAAGCTATGTGCAAACACAACTGCAAGCGGTTCGGCCACCACCAAAGGCGAGTTTGACAAAGGCTATCGGAGGCAGATCGTAGTAGATTCGATTACACTTGCGCCTGACGCCCGCTTAGGGTTTGCTCAAGCTTGACGACTGAACGTATACACTCTTGAAACACGCCTTCTTGGCATCTTGTTTGGTCATACCATTGTCGGGATCAAGAGGAACAGGCCCACATTAGACATTTCATCGTTCGCAGGCTAACGGATGAACTCCAATGCATTGCAGATGTTCAAACACGTTTCTAGTCCGCCTTATAGTATAGTAAAGACCCGCCGTCGGGACGCTGGGCAGTCACTCTGCTGCTATCGCAAAAAAGGCACAGCTAGATGATCTGACTTGGTAGAGTTGGATTATTACAAAGTTGTCGACAATATATACCTTATTTCTGAATCCGAGGCAGTTGTTGTCATCTTGCAGTCTCTCGAGGATGCATACTTTTTTTTCGGGCAGTCCCTCAGCCAAGATTTTACGTCCACGAGACTGCTTTTTGCATTACTTCATAGACGGACGCTTTATATAGTGCTGCTTCGCATTGCTTTATAGACGGACCCCCATAAATGCAAGTGTGCAACGGAGGGGCTCAACCCGCGCACCTATGTGTCTCCTCCGGCCGCGAGGCGCATGCGAATGCACCACGCCACCGGGCTCGACCGAGGATGCATACTGCTCGCCGTCGACCTGTTCTATCTTCCAAAACACGGCGTAGCGACCACTGAGTGATAATTCTGCAGAAGAACGCTTCGAATTTGCCCATGTTTCTGTACTGCAGAGAAACTCCATCTCAAGTAATGCATCATACAAGCGCAACGCATCACATGCATATTTTTCCCGAAGCGATAGGGCTTAAACAGGTAATAAATTGTGACGCTATAGGTATGAGCTTGTTCATAGTGTGCACGAGTCTGGCCCGATTAGAGTTATGCACTGCAAAAGAATGTATCTGTAATAATGCTGTTTTTCTGCCGTGTTGTTTGGAATCGATGACAGCGGCGCTGTTTGTCCATAAAGCGTTAGAACATATTCTTGGACATCTCTCGATTTGAGATGCGGCCTGAGGCCTAACTTTGCGTATCTTAGACGCACGTATTCTATGCGATCCTTTAGATGCTCGTAAAAATTAGCAGCAGGTCACAGACTTTTCAAGGTTGGAAGCAAAAACATTCTGTTTCGCATTCGAAATATTGCAAACAAAAAAGGTTTCGAATGGCTCTCCAAGGGGCTAGAGTTGGCCACCCTGTCGCTTTATGGCCCATCATACGACTCTGTCAAGAAGCTATCCCCAATTTTCATAAATCTTTCCTGTTGTTGCCTCTCGTCGCTACGAATAGAAATATGCGACTTCTTTGTAACGGAGACAAAGGTGTGTAGAGGTTTCAACTTTGGTTGAAGGAAACTTGCGAGGACGAATTATTCTCTGTCCGTAATAAGTCCGAAAAAGTCCAAAAAAACTCTAAAATTTTAAGAGCGGCGCCTTGAACGGTTAGACCGTCGAGTACCCAAAAGTATAGCTATTATAGAGCGCTCCCTGTAATTGTATGCGCGTTTGTGATATGTGGCACGTGACTCCACTTTGTTATACAGAATCTTCTTATCACTCTCATTGCTAGACACAGAGAATATACAAGATTCACACTTGAAAGTGTTCGGCGCTGACGTTTTCTTGAAAATATCATCAGATGAACGCTTCGTACACTTGGTGTGGGCCTTCGACTCACGCTCAGAGCAAAACACGTACTTTTAACTGCGTCTACACGGCCATCATTGTTCGAAAACCGCTTCGTTGGCGTAATTTCTTTGATAAATGTTGAAGGGCTCTTATTTGCCATCATTGAAGTCACGTCCTCTGTCTACCGGTGACATATAATACATTGCTCGACGGCCTGGGAGCATCAACTTGGTAAACGCGTTGATGGAGGCTCGAAAGTGAGTATATTTTCCAAAACTGTTTACTCTCGTGGTGGCAGGCAATGCTGTATAAAAAAAGAAAAAAAAAATTTATATAATTATTGTAACTTAGCTTTATTAGCCAATAGTTGGCTTACATATGTGTATAGAGGGAAAAGATATCTCATCGCGGCTTCAAAAAGTCTAATCAGCTGCTCCATCGCAACACTCGACTGTTTCGCGAGTCAATTGTGATACCACTAATTAAAAAGACCGAGAAGTTTTTCGAGGAACAAGTGCCCGGGTAAAAAAAAAAAACAAGATATATATATATATATATATATATATGTGCGTGTGTGTATGTATATGAGCACGTAGAAATTCCTGATTTCATAATTCGAGCCGGTAGTTTGCGAATGCATGAATAACTGCACTTGCGAACACGTATGTTTGTTGACTTCAGCTATATGGGTTCGGCTTTGCGTGGGCTCAACGCGAGATGCAGCTGCATTGCTTGCCTTAGCCGTGCTTACTCAGTGTGGTTGTCATTGGCGCCGTGGGACGCCAACTACATTCTTGCCCTTTGGTGCTCAATCTGTGAAGAATGATTCGAATGGGGATTGCATTCAGTCAGGTGGATGGTCCGGGGAGGCGCTGCATGCGCTCCCGCATCCGGGGCTATGCACTCTTCGTTCGCAATACGCGCAATGGATTTGATGAATGGCGCTTTTGTATGAGCAAACGCTGGGCAATGCTGCAACAAATATAGCAGACAGTAAAAAAACTAGTCGACGAAGAGAGACGCTTT
>QVRM01001794.1:85000-180742 GCA_003439945.1 Dermanyssus gallinae | reverse complement strand
ACAACCACACAACGACAACAACAACAACCACAACCACACAACGACAACAACCACACAACAACAACAACAAAAAAAACAAAAATCACAACAACCACACAACGACACAGTAGCCACAATAACAACAAGCAACAACAGCAGCAGCAGCAACAGTAGCGCAATTCCAACACAACATCGCAGCAACACTATTAATAACAACACAGCAGTAGTAAGTCAGCAATTGTAACAACAACTAGCAGGCTTTTAAGGTTCTGTGAAATAGCATTTATGACGAGCTTTGGGTGATAATGCACGCTTTGCATACTTCATCAAAGTATGATGACATCAACAACAGGCAAGCAAACTACAGTTTGAACCTTGAAACGCTAAACAATGATCTGTCAATGCGACCGTTAGACTAAAGTCAGTGTTACGAAAAGTCCATGGTTCAGTCCATAAGGCGGCCGTGGCTCAAGCCTGTGGCTAAAACGTGTTTCGTCCCGTGTTACTGGCATACTGCGTATATGCCATAATTTGGACGTAAAAAGATTACGCTATTTATTCTACTCGGTTGCGTTGCCTTCTCAATTGAGATGCCCCGTGCGTTTATCAAAAAACCTAATCGACAACACTTAATAATAATTATAAATATATGACAAACATCTTAGATATTACAATATCTTCCATGTGGTTAAAATGAGTGTACTTACCAATTTTTGTACCATCTTCTGTGACCTGAACGTGCACATCTGAAAAGTGCCCTCGAGATTGACACATACTGATGCATTTCCAATTAATAATGTCCCTTTTCTGGAATTTTACGTTGCTAAATAGTGCAACAATACCAAGGCGCTTTTGCCGCGTCCTATTATGTCGTTCTACTCTTGCTACGTCTACCGCAAGATACAAAACTCCTATTATAGCTAACGGTAGACATAAATCAATGGCACATTTGCTAGTCTGTCTCTGCCTGTCTTCTCGCTAGGGTCCAGTTTGAGTACTCGCGCACTTATCGCGAGTACTCGCACTTATCGCACTTACGAGTAAGGCCTAATGAGGATATATCTACGACCGCAATTGTACCCATCATCCCATGCTACTTTGTGAGGCCTCCGATCCTTTGTTTGGGCCAACGCTTTTGTGATTGCTCGTTTGCCACGAGCCTAGAACCCTTGCTATATAATATTCACTATACTGCTTGTATTATTGTCTGAGTGTCGGTGACAACTTAACATCAATTTATATTACAATCCTGTGTAAGTGAACGTGTTAACTTTCAGCCTATAATAGCCCTGATGTGCACCATTCGGCAAGCGATCCCAAAATTGAGATCGCGTTGTCCCGCTGGACGTCAATGGAAAATCTTTGGCGCAAAATTGAGTGGCTCTCTTGTCCCCAGTAGTTATCTTAATCGTTCGCCCAATTTAGTAAGTATTCTCTCAGTCAAGGGGCCCGAAGGTCCCAAGGTTTCGAAGACCACTGGGCTGATGTTATGGGCTCTTGCCAGTTCGGCGTATTTGTTCATCTTGTTCGTTTCTGCTTGGGTCGCGGCGTTACCAGCTCTAGTGAACCGAAACCGACCATTAAGGAGAAAGTGAGTCGGTTACGGTGGCATCCCATATGAGAGTACGGCCTCGTTAAAGGGGATGAGAGTCAGCCCGTCGGGAGTTTGCCGTCGTTTCTGGTTAGTCCAGTTGGTTCCAGGCGTACTTGGGTAGCCTGCCGTCCTCAAGGCCCTGCTATTGTGTCATTGATAGCCGCGTGACGTGGTCGACGACCTTCACTGAGGGCGCAGGATAGAGCGTGGTAAGCTCTAATTCCCACCGGCTCCCGCATCGGCATATGTGAGGGTGAACGAGCGGCGTACCAAGTCGGAGGCCAACACATATTCTTGTGTAAGTGAACGGTGTAAGTGAACGTAAGTGAACGTGAATATTGTGTAAGTAAACGTGGTAATTTTCAGTCTAGAACAGCCCTGGACTGCACCATTCTGCAAGCAATCGCAGAATTGAGATTGCGTTGCCGCGCTGGACGTCAAGAACCTCTTTGTAGTGCATTAGCAGCCATGCGGGTGTAGTTAGTTCATCTCTTTGAAGCAACAGGTTAATAAAATCTTGAGTTTCGTCGGAAAAAGCATATATTTTTCTGGGAGAGCTGAACGAACATACGAGGGTAACGTGGAATTCGATACCGATGTTGTTGGTATAATAGCCACTAAATACATCTAACCCGAGTGCCTCGCGACGAAGCGAGGAGCTGGAACCGTTCTATAATACTACTTTAACCCCTACTTTTTTCTTTAGGGTTGCAAAGCCAGAGCGCACATCGCGGTCTATACCAGATGCTCCCGTTCATTCATGATCGCAGTAAAATCCTCCATTTATTTGCATATTACTGGAAGTTCTCAGTTAAAGAGTTACACCAACAGCAGCCTTTCCGCGGCGAATTTTCAAAACGGCGTCAAATATATTTTAAAAATGTAATTGACGTCGTCTCCTTCTGGCGACGAAGCCCGTCCGATACGATACAGGCATTTTCTGAAAGTGCCGCATAGGTAGGATCGAGATCCCTCCCGCCTTTTAAACCATTCCCTCACATCTGCGATAGTGGAGCGGGTCCAGAAGCCCGGCTAGCCCGCCTGGGTCTCCACCCGTATTGTGTTCAAAGCGTTTTATGTCTGACGTCGTGCACCCTCCTGAAACACCGACAAGTCGGCTTGCCGGACTTCAGCCTCCATAGCCCTTAGATCTTATAGGATTTGCCAGGATGATATTTATACTGCAGCGGTGGATGTAGCTTTTTTGGCTCTCTTGAAATCTGGAGGACCCACAATATCTGCGTTCTATCTAGAAGCCGGCGGTACGTAACCCGCATACACTGCTACAGCGGGGCTGCGTATAGCATGATGCCATCTACTACTGTTGCCAGTAGAACGACGCAAGAAGCCGTCCTCTCCAGCACCCGGCATCACCCTATGGACTTAATATTGGGTTGGAAGGGGGGGGGGGGTAACGAAGACGCAAAACATCGTACGCAATATTTCATAGCGTTGGACCCCGAACCTAGTTCTGGGAACCTTGCGGTGACTTGCTTGATAGGCGACCGTACGTTGTGACAGATAAGATGCTAAGATCCTTTAAAGATAGGGCGATATATAAAACCGTTAAGCGCGTCATTTACCTCCATGGGTATCTGCATTCACTTCCATCATTTACACTTCTCTTGGTTTGGCTATGGTATAAAGACGTTGAATTACATCATGTGTTAAGTGGCCCGCTTTGAAAAGTCTAGGCAATATGCTAACGCTAAAAGCAGAGGGGTCGTATTGAGGGGAACGTGGTAGGAATTAGGTGACCTCATTTTAGCAGTCGAGGAAGTGTTCACTTGCAAAATAAGCTCCACCATTATTATAAAAAAGCAGTAGGATAGTTCCTTATACGCATTTTAGCGGGTTCTTCTCGGATACCGTCCGTGGCCGTTGCCTTTCGCGGCCGGATATTCTTGATGACGCTTCTCACTTCATTCATTGTGATGGAAGGTACCTTAGTTTCTCGGCGTCGGAAATAGGTATATTGGGGAGGGTCGAAGGGAAACAGCCCGCTAATAACTTTTTAAGCTAGGTCGAGAGGCAGTGGTGGCTATGAGTGCTTCAGTTTGTGGCGGGCTTTTTAATAACCCCCTGTCCTAGGGTTATGCCGAACTTCGTCACGCAGCCGTCTTGCTCTCTTTTATTTTCCGGGCAAGTGTGCGACGGGCTTCTTTATATACCGCAAAAAGGCTTTAATCTGGGAGGTTTCAAGGGTGCCGGCGAGTGCGAAGTGCCTGATTTAACGTCATCTGTCTGTGCCTTGGCAATTCGACTAATCTACTAGTACTTGGGTTCAGCCGAGCCAGTCTAGGGTGCAGAGGGCGGCTTGCTTTCCTGCAAGCGTTCTGTAGCATAGCGGACACCGTCTGTAGTTTACGATCATGCAGCCGGGCGTCGTGAGACTCCATTTGCTGCTGTAGCATTATAAATGCATCCTCAGGCGCTGCCTACAGCTCTTACGAAGCGATGGCGTTACGCTCAGAGAAAATAATATGTAGTGATAATCCTAAAAGATTTTGAGGCCGTGGTGTACAAACCACCCTGTCACGACGGGTAGTAAGGTCAGATCCGTGTCGATTTGCCAGGTGCATATTGTGTACCGATGCCCAGGCCACCAGCGCCGCTTCTCGCAAGAATACCTTATGACTGTAGATAAGCTGCGTTAAAATCCCTCTCAGTTACGACTTTTGTGGCAATGATTTTGTCCTATGGTCGATGTAGTCAAATCTTCGAATAACGTTTTAAACGCGTCGTTAGAAGCTTTGTGTTGTTTAAAACTACGACAATTTGGCCACTGGAAGACATTCACCATCTCGTTCACTGTTTCCGCTATATGTTGTGGCAGACAAGCAAGGCGAATCGATAATCTGCATACATTATTTGTGAATAATCACTTAACATTTTTCTGAGTCTAATAACGTGTTCGTAGCCGCTATATGATTTCCGACACAGCTTACTCAGTGCCTGCGGTCGTATTTCGTTTTGTAATGCGGTTTGTATCTATATACATTGCTGGGGTGAGGCACTTTATTGCAGGCAGTCAAGGACTGCTAGATCCAACGAAGCTATTTCAATGTCCCTCATAAAGTTCTGTAAATTCCTGCTCGTATTACTACCATTAATGCTAAAGCACATAGTGGAGATGGTAGCTCTATATAAAATAAAAATACTCTGTTAGCAAGCACGTTTAAGAAAGGCTAAGACGCAACGCAAACGTTTGCCTACCTAGAGATACGTCTGTTCTCCTTCGGACTTGCAGACGTGAACGATAATGCCAAATGCGGCCTCCCTATCCCAACGGAAAACGATTATAAGAGAAATCAATACACCGCTCCTGTTGTGAAGTCCTACTTGTTCTATAAATAGTGTCCCGTCGATACCGGATTAGGAGACGTTACCTACTACGAGAGGGTTATTTGGTTGCCGAGCTCATATTTAACATTAGTTATCACGCTATATATTGAGTATGAGCTACTATGTATGGCTGTAGTTATCTAACGAACCGTTTCGAAATCAAAGTATTTCACCCAAGACACGTTTGTTTGTGTATGTAAACATCTAGCGTAGAGAAAATTATACGCGTTCAGATAGAGAAGACGGCGGCGAATACTGCCGAAATAAACGCGGCAAGAAATGCACGGATACTCTTGGATGGAAAACAAATGGGTGCACATTATCAAAGCTTAGTAAATATACTACACGGAATGGTTTGCCTTTAAGACTAGTATTTAAATGGCAATTGCGTATTACTACTTATCTTCACCTCGACCCGGCCATCGTGAGAATCATTACATTGCTTGGCCAATCTACAGGAGGGACAACAATTATCTGCTAGTAGTGGGCAGTTCAGTAACGGTGTGGTCTTGGGGACTAGTGCGCTAGTCGTGGTTGTCATCTACCGGGGTGTCGCCGGTCTGATTCCTGTTGTTCATCGAGTTTTCTTTGAGCGATGCTCATAGAAAAGAGATGATGAACCATACCGCTGAGAGTCAGCGGCTATGCTGCCATAAGGACCTTTGAGGAAACCCTAGATATTTCAACAGGTCCGGCCCTCGGTGCATTGAAGGTATACCACACGGTGAGTTCCGTAGGGGGCGGAGGATGGTCTATAATGAAAAACAACTTCCTTAAAAAAATTAATATTAGTAGTTGGCAGTTTACAATCGAATGCAAAAGCATATCGCGTTTGTTGCCTATATACCGCCAGCACTAGTCCTATAGAATGCAGTAAGGCTCCATTTTGTTAGGCTTGCTATTTAAGAAAGATAGAAGGTTTTTACAAATAAGAACATTTTCCAATAAATTCGCCGGAAGAAGCCATAACTTTGTCCGTAACTAAGCCATAACCAATCCGATTCACCACTAACTTTTCTGCCAGTTGGTCACTTGCTGAGCTACCGGTTAAATAATACTGAATACGGATCGAGTTTTGTAAAGTTGAGCAAACACAGCTGTTTATGTATACCAACGTCTGGTACACTGTGTAGCTCGTTTATCACAAAAATCTTAATGGATTAATGACTAATATTTAGGTTTCTTATAAGTGTTTAATGCAAGCTTAGTAAATACCAGCACGACGTAAGCAATGCCTATATGGCGATCCACGTAGCAACAAGAAAAGCAGACCGAAGAATCTGTTTGTCTCCGAGGGACGTTCCTATCGCCGAATGGACCTTTTTCCACGACGACCGTCTTTGGCAGGGCGACCATGCTGCCTCATAAAGATATTGCCGATTGCCCGCGGTGAAATATTATCGCTAAACTTGCGGCAGCCCCAAGTCACCCCTTGGAGGCTATGTATGGTGTCCCCGCATCTAATGGTCTCTTCGAGTACATAGGCATGGCTGTCATATACTCTACGCTTCAGTGTTCTATGCGTCTCATCGAGTGCGATTCATGTTACTTCGACGACGAGAAAAGATACGCCACGCACTGCATAAGCGCAGTTTGCCCCTTTTGATGTAGCCAGTGTCAGAAACTGTAGGGCTATTAAGAGGCTATCGACAAGTCGACCAAGTGCTCGTAGATATGTATTTGTCTGGAAGTTAAAAACAAAGTGGCTGCTTCAGAGAGTGTGGTACGCTATAACGAAGTACACTGTATTCAATTCAGGGTGAAACGTTATTCAAACCAAAAAAAACGCGCACAGATTGTGTAAATTTCATAAATAGAAAAACTCTGTACGGACATGGCGAGCTATTCATGCAATTCATGGTCGACGAGCATTCGTCCGGCTGAATTTGGGTGAAATTGATGCAAGTGTGAACCCTTACTTGTTAAGTGAACGTAACGGATGTAGTGCAATAGAAAGGAGAATCTATATATGCTTGTGTATATGCGTTTTTCAGTCGATGCACGTCGTGTCCGTATAGCTTGTTAATAACGAACACTCGAAGTGAAAAGCGCGGCGATTGCGCTCTATTTCAAATTCATGTAAACTCTTACACGTTTGCACTGCTATTGCGGCCCTGCCGCGGTGATGTTACTGTTATTGCTAAGTGCACAGTGCATTCGTTCCTGATAACCACCGAACCACAACTTGAAAAGTCACGACAGAGCCCTTGCTGTATATTTATATATATATATATATATATATATATATATATATATATATATATATATATATATATATATATATATATATATATATATATATATGGGAAGAGAGAACATAAAATGGCGCAGAATCAGTTAGCCTGGGGCAACGTACGGCTGCCATGTGAAGAATGCTGTCGAAAGCATTAAATGTGATCTCGATCTCGTGAGGACGAGTGGCGCGTACCGATACCGCAAATGTTCACAGCCATAGCTATACACCGGCCATTACGACGAAAGCGTGTCGAAAAATCTTTTAAACGACGTGAACAACTGACAATACGACACGGCCGCAGTGGCTGCCATAAATTCAAGGTTCGTCAGGGACGGAAAGATGGGCAGGAAGAAAATAATCAAACCGACTTGTTTTTAGTTTTCAGCGTGTCAGTGGCGGTGCTATGCGGCTGCACACTTCATGTCTTCCTATCGCCAGGTCCACGCTCAACCAGACCCAACAAAACCGAACGTTGAAGAAGAACAAACCCTGCCCAAACCGATTTCGATTCCATGCTGCTCTAATGTTCCCAGCCTCTGTGGCAAAGTATGGCCAGTTTCCTTGAATGGTGCGTCAGCAATCCAAGCCACCACACGCCACAAGGCGTCTGTTCGCATTCGAGGATACGTGGCAATTTAACGATGTATCTATGGCAATTGAGCCACATGCGAGCCACACGGCTAGCAAGCGTACGAGAACCGAATGATGAACACGATCATTATATACAATGCCAAATCTCTATACAGTGCAGATAATTTTGCTTCGGCTAGTGTAAAGCGTCGATTAAATAATGCGCCGGTCTCTTTAACAACTATGCACCACAGACGTGGTGCATATCTAGAGTCTACGCTTGGCATCAAACTTGAACCTTTGTCACACGTGTCACACGTATTATGTCATGCATTACCTCGGGTGGGGATACGGTTGTCCCCAGTAAACGTTTCCCTATATGCCATACCATACTTCATTTAAAATGACTGCAGATGGTTTTGGGTCAGTCTGGGAGCAATAAGGCATCAGCTTTTGTATCGCTACGGCATTGCATCAGTGTATGTCGATAAAGGTGAATAGCAGGACGAAGCTTCCTGCTATCCGTTGGCCACGGTCGTTAGGCGGTCGCCTGCCATCTGAAGCATTAAGGTCGGCCGGCCTATTGTTGGGTGGCTAGAGCAAAGGTTTCAGCTCCGCTGTGAATATGTATGACAATATATAGACGTCAACCTTATTTACTATATATATATTTATATATATATATATATATATATATATATATATATATATATAGTGATACTTATATACGTAACATATGCAACTGTGGCCAACTTCGAATTTACCGGCTAAACAGTTGGATTTAGCATGCAACGCAGATGTAACCGGGAATTACTTATTATTATATTATTATTATTATTATTATTATTATTATTATTATTATTATTATTATTATTATTTATTAATATTGTTTAAATGTTACAATTGTGAGGTGTGAACGTGTACTCCTTGTCTTCTTTTAACTCCTAAATATTATTCCATGGAACCGACAATACAGCCGGCGTTTCCTCGGCACACAGCAAGCGACAGCAGTTGCCGTAGAAACTCGCCTTCGCGCCGATTCCCTGTGAGATCTGTAATCCGTTGGCCCAGCTCACTGATGAATCTCTTGGTTCCCTTGCTTACCGGGCCCATTGTTTCCATCGATATTGGCACTACGATATAACTTGTCTCCAGTTCTTGGTACTTGTGTTTTTTCCCATTATCTGCGCGCTCGGCAACCCATCCCGCTTCTAGTGAACTGTGGCGTGTATACGAGGGAGCCACTGTACAGGAAACTGTAGCATCCCATACCAAGCATCTGCCGTTAGCCCATAGCGGGATTGTTACACCGTCTGGTCTTTTGTCGTCATGAAGTCCTAATCTGGGCTCGAGCGTGCTTGGTATACCAGCTTTGCGTAAGGCTCTTCTTATAATTGCATTGATTTCAGCGTGTCTAGAAACTCTACCATGGCTTTTGATGCAGCTAAGAGGGTGAAGTCCATCCTCAGTTACTGTGGTACCACATGCGCGGCAACTGTAGGGGTTGCAAACCGGGGCACCTATTCGAAGAGCTGTTACCATGCGGAATGAGGTGTTGTCCAGCATGGTACCCAGCTGCGGGGAAGGGAGACACTTTAGAAAGCCTCCACTAAATGTGTCCCGTGCTGCCAGAAAGACAGCTTTTTCCACTGGAGATTGGAGGTTGTCTAACAGCTCTCTAGCTGCAGCGCTGCATCTGTAGGAGTCCAATGTATGCTGTGTGGCACGTTCTTGCCAGGGGCCTGGTCCAATTGTTTGTCTAGCTATTAGCTCTGCAGCGTCTTTGGCTCTTGTGATTCCTTGGCGGATGTCTGGTTCGACCAACGTTTTTGCGAGTTTACCAAATTCCAATAGAGACGTGGCATAGCACATGGGAGCCAGCTCCGCCGCTGATCTAATACCAAGTCCTCCTTCGGCAATTGGAAGGGTTGCTCTTTTCCAAGTGTCATCATGCAGGTCGACGTTTAATACTTCACCTAAAATGCTTCTTCTTCTTCTTCTTCTTCTTCTTCTTCTTATTATTATTATTATTATTATTATTATTATTATTATTATTATTATTATTATTATTATATTATTATTATTATTATTATTATTATTATTATTATTATTATTATTATTATTATTATTATTATTATTATTATCGAAGTGGGATATTTTCCGCCATTATCGAGGGGGCTTGCGCCGTGTGTTTAAAACCCCACTTCGATAATGGCGGAAAATGTAACTATTTTGGACCGTCTTGCTTAGTTACCCAACTTAGCATTTCCAGACTATTCCTTCCCAAAGTCAAAACCCACAAAAACGTCTTTTGACGTAGCTCTCGGTATTAACCAGAATCTTACGCGCGTGTTAAACATTATTATTGAAGGAAACTTTTATTAAACCGTTTAGATAGCGCAGGAAACTAGTGTGCGAGCGTTGAATAAGATTTTCAACATCGCCTTCTTCGTAATATATATATATATATATATATCAACCGAACATGACAGTAGTCAGTTACTTTCTTAGGTAACATATGGGATCAGAGAATCAGTCAGAATATCCTGTTAGTAAGCGCTATTTTATCTAACGGATCCTAGTATATGTTAGCATGTATTGCCAACAAGGGTTGTCTGCTATTTTTGTAGTCTGTTTATTAAGGAATCAATGCTACTTAACGTTCTTCAATGTAACATGTAGGGATGTGCGTTTTTGTGTGTAGAAGAAAAGTGGAATCTACAGAAGCGTATTCATATAAAGTTTTTTGTTTACCTACAACGAAATTCTAGATGTATGCTGCCTACTGGCCTAGAGCGGTGCTCGATGGAACGGCAGTTCCATTGACTGGTTGGTCAGCCAGTGGATTGACGGCTTCCTAATAAACATCTTAACGTGACAGATCAAGTCCTCACAGTCGGCTTTTCAGGTGGCTATAAAAGTTGTAGCTGTTTGAGCCCTGCCCAAACCCGCTCTACGATGAGAGCTGCCGGTTGATACCGTTGGTAGATTCTATTAACAGTGGGTTGGTGCCTATTCAGTTGACGAGCTACAAAGTTCAGGTGATCATGGCCAAGTTTAAGCAAAGCAACGATCTGGGCGGCCCTCTCTAGCGTGGTATATTTTTCAAAATATTATTATATGTACAAAATATGCCTAAACTCATCAAATGTGATGCATGATTGTGTGTTCGGAGATGTGGATGTAATTATGTGAAACGTGTAGACGTTTTGACGTATTATTTAATTTTTAGTTCCGTTTAAGGCAGTAGAGCACAGAAAATTTTACCGAGAAACTTAATCAGCCTGTGACGAGCAATCGACCGTCTACGCCAATCCAAATTGCACAAGCTCGTAGCTGAAGCGAGTCGCTGGCCTAAGCACCGTTAAGAGACTAGGCCTTTAACTTAATGAAACCATGTGCTATGTCTCGGATGCAGATAGAGAGGGATATCGTGCAAAATGTAAATAGTTAAAATTGCAAAGCTCTTACCAGTAGTTTGATTAGCGCTATTCAAAAGCAATTCAAACGGTACAATCTTGGATACGCCGTAGTCCATTACGACAAAGACCGCCGGCCTCCATCTGCCGACGGTCCGTCGCAACATGTTGGATTTTCTATGGGATATTAATACCGCATCCACTACATAATACAAACAGATTTGTGTTTTTCAATCTATTTTGCTTACTTACAATTTTCTGAAAGAAGAACACTTTGAACATTTAAAGAGTATCAAAGTTGTCTTGTCCACAAAGTTGTCTTGCCTCTCTAGAAAGCTTGGTCTTACCACTGAATAAAATTAAATCATATACATAAAACTTCTGTGTGTATTTAAGTTAAGTATATGACATAATTAATGAACTGACTCAATGTATGTATATATATATATATATATATATCCGTGCTATTTGTTTTGTGCTTTCGTGTTTCATGGCCGACGATAGTTCACTCTGACATTCACATTAAGACAAACGAAAGAGGCTTATCTCGGAATTTTATTTCCGATCTTTAGAATGCACGGCAAGGGGTTTATATATATATATATATATATATATATATATATATATCATTAACGCTTAACAATATTCTTCAACTATTTCCACCAGTTTTCTATTTTAACCAGATATATACGTGTACGTAGGATTTAAGAGAGCAGCATACTAATAACACATTGTAAAACACTATAAGTTATTTAGCCCATCTTCAGGGGTACCTTGAGGCCCGGTGCGGAGGTAGGACTGATAACGTTCTATCCCAACGTGACTGGAGTGCCCTTTACACGATGAGGTACAGCGACGTATCTTTAATGACGCTGCCGACGACACGACCGGAGCTCGCCTAAACGCCGTCCGCCAAGAATTTAGGCGTCTGGTTACACGCACTTTCTAGTGCCCCCATAAGTACCCTTCTTAATGATGAGACGATTCGCTGAGCAGTAGGCCTACGATTAGGGGCAAAAGTTTGTTTTGAAGGTTTCGGGAATGCAGATTACACGTGTGTCACTAGCGGCCTGCGTGACTAGTGTGGGGCTCACAAACCCACTAGGCCTGGTAATATTTGGCATTTCTTCAAAGCCATGGAAGAGGCGCCCCTGCCATTTCTCCTTAATTTAGCTATGTATTGGTCTATATTTCTGAATATTTACATACATCCAGATAGGGGGCATATGTCAAATATACACCGCCCTGAAGGGATGCGTCAAGAGCTTAAGGGCCTTGCTGCACGTCCCGTCCCTTGGCTCTTCGTCTCGGCCACTCTCCTGAGGCTGCCGTGTGAACCTCCCCCCACTCAGCGGTTTCCTTGGCGGTATTAGGCGTAAAAGGGGGCAGACCTAGTTAGCCCTCATCGGGGTCAATGTGGTCCTCCCGTCGATCAACTGGGACATCACGCCTTATCGTGTATTATCAGCGCAGGACGACACCCGAAACATGTCGCTATAAATGAGACCTTTAGCAGAGCCCTTGAGTCATGCAATCGTTTGTGCATCCTTGAACCCCCAGGCCTCTGCGTGAATGGCAGGCGTTCAGACGGGATAAAACTCACACTTGTTTTTATTAAGATGCAAAACAGGATGCGGGATTAAAGGAAAGCGTAGGAGCAATGTGCCTTTTGAACGCGTTGCCATGTTAAATATGAGACAGAAACGCACGTGGGATTGAAGTGCCGCCGAGTTTAAAGGGATGCAGTTGATCTAGTACAAAAGGGCAATATGTCTGGGAGATTGGAAAGTACACATCGAACAGCTGGGTAGACTAGAATATAAAGCGGAAAGACAGATTTAGCTAGCATAGTTGAGCAGGGTCTTAAATTTTAAATTTGGATCCGCGGGTAGAAGGGCAATATACGTACACACAGAGCGACAGAATGTCATGCGTAGACTATGTACTGACGAAGCGTAAAATAGATATTTATGTAGAGGTAATCAGGATAGATAAAGAAAAAACATACAATATTGGAAGCAATCATAATTAAATAGAAGTGCGCGGGAAGAAGAAACCGAAGCAGGTAGTTATAAAATAATAAAGGTTTGGATAAACACAAATGGGCGCAGAAAGTAGAACACACAAATAAGCTCTTAGCGGCAAGTAGGGAAAAGCTGATAGATGTGATGCATAGAAACGCATTAGGGACACATATGTCAAATGCTGTAAGATTGAAAAGGGAGTTCAAAAGGAAGGGGAACAAGGGTGGTAGAGTGATCAAATGAATACGACAATATTAGAGCAAAAATATGGAGTAGGAAGCATAGAAAGATAATTAAAGGGACGCAGGCAAGGCAGGAAGAGTATTGGGCCAATTACAAGGACACGTTAGTATAAGATGCAATGGAAATGCAGACGAGGAGTTTAACAGGCTTTGGGGGGCTCCTAAGGTACAGCGAGTAAAACAGTTTTAAGACTATGTCATACAGGAAAAACAAGAATGACAAATAGGGAGCAGGATAGATCATATTCAATAGGGGAATTGGATACCGCGTTACAAGCACTATTTTTACGACTGGTACAAACGGTGTAAAAAGGGCAAACACTTGCATGGAGATTACGACCACAACAGATGAGATCGAAGGCGTGGTAAATAAAATGAATTCAAGAAAGGCGTGTAGTCTTGACAAATCTAGAATCTATACTATTACGGTAGGATTCATCTAGGCGTTGGAAAGGAGTACGTGTAATATCTCACGAAACCAATTATTAATATATTTAGAGGAAGCAAATTTCCTATAAATAAAATTCTCTTCGTCCCAAGGAGGAAGCAGATAATAACACTTTACATAATAGGTGACCAATTACAATTACGCTTCTAACGTATCGAATATTTATGAAGGTGTTGAAGATGCAAGCACAGAGCATTCTAGAGGCGAATGAAAGATGGTAATGCAAATTTAGTAAAGGGTATAGGCTAGATGCTAATATTTTTTATTAGGTCAGATTGTAGCGTCGAAATTGCAAAGACAAGAATGTATGGCAGGGGTTTTAAGTCATAAAAAGCATATTGGTGGACAGAACAAGGTTGTATCAAACTATGTTGGAGGAGGGTTTTGTGAAAAGCTGCATGGAGTTACTAGAAAAAAGTTACGGAAGTAACACGGTTCGAACAATACTAGCAGACGGACGATCCAAGGTCTTTATAGTCGCTAAGGAGGTCAGTCAAGGCTGTCCGTTGTCATCCGTGATTTTTAATGTATTTAGAAAGAATAGCGCAAAGCATTATTAGAACTAGTTTAAAGTGGGAGATTGGGGAACAGGTTGTAAATATCAAGACATCAGCAGATGAACTGGACGTGGAGTTTAATGACAAAAAGAGCGCAATTTTGTATTTGCTGGGTTAGGGGGAAAATTAGGCTTGTACTACAGGAAGGGAATTGCAGTATCTATGTCAGTACAAGTATCTTGGGGTGACAATGACTACAGGGGATAACTTGGAGGAAGAAACGATATAACAGAGGAAGAAAACTGAAAGGGCAGAGGAAGAAAATATATAACAGAGAAAGAAGACTGAAAGATGAAGAAATGCTAGGTAAAAGGATCTCTGGGGGTTGATTAAATAAATAGTATCGAGAAATATGTGGAAGGTCATGTATGTACCAGGGTTGAGTTTTGCTAATGCCCTTCTGGTCCACAGATAAGATTTGCATTGGGTTGCCGTTTTAATTGCGCCAGGGAACTTCTCGATTGGGACAAATAAAAGATGAGTCAAACAGATGCAGCTGGTGAAGACGGCAGGAAAGATTTAAATGAAGTGGGATCGCAGAGTAGAGTTCCCTGCAAGGAAGATTAGGTACAATAGCCAACAATCGGCAAGAGCGAGGTTATCGAAAAAAAACGTCAAATCAAGGATTAAGTATTGGCTTACAAACTGTATACGACAGGCACATTATTCAACTACATTAATACATACTCAATCAATGTCGATCTTTAATTTCCCAATAGTCGTAATACAAGTAGCGTACACTTTACTCTTACAAAAATACCTACAGGAAAAGTTTTACGTGCGTTAAATTGCAAGACCTCGAAGGCAAGTGAATGTCCCCGCTACGCGAGATTACCCGTGCAAGATACTTCATTCTCAAAAGTTCAATTGTCTTATCGGCTGTGTGGCCAGTGGCACCAGCTTCTGGACCGACTCAGAGGCTACTCGCCGCATCGATTCCGTCTAGATCAACCGTGTGTCGTAGCACAAAAAAAGAATCACAAACAGGACCAATTGCGACAGCGACTCAACCTAGACTCTCTAGGTCGGCTCGCACTTGGCTCGTGAGGTCTCGTGAGGACTGCTATCTATTACTTAGGCGAGAGGCGAGTCGGTTGGCTGGCGCCTGTAGACTACGAATGGTATGAACACCACCACTTCCACTACCACTACCACCACCACCACCACCATAGGGTCACTATATCGTCTCTCATGCAGATGATTGCCCATGTCTGCTGTCTCCAATACGTGGCCGAGTGTAGGTGGCCGCAGTAGGTTTAGTGGTAGTTGGGGTTGGGTAGACTTGACAGCCGCATCAGCAGCCGTGTGCGCCGCTCTCCTCGGCCGATCCAGTTTCGTCTCCACCATCTCCGCCGCCATGGCCGCACACGAGCCGGACCCGGACCCGGACGATCCATCAGTAACGAACGATGCATGCCGTCTGCTCGCTGCTCGTCGTCGAAATTCATATGCCGTTCTACGGGATGCTCAATTGGCCAGAAAATAAGATTTGGGCAGCTAGCTGTTAGCCGCGGGCAACGCGGTTCGACGCGGGTCGTAATGTAGGCTCGATATTTTGTTCTATCTTTTTGCCGTTTCTATTATTTCTCTCTTACACCTGTTGTTCTCTCTCTCTCTCTCTTGTTCCTTCTCTCGCACACATGTTGTCTCTTACTCTCCCCTGTATTTCCTCCTTCTCTCTATAAATAGCAACTCGAAGCGCTCTCTTTCTTCCTATTTATCTATTATCTTTGCATGTTCTTTCCTTTCACGCTGCCTCTATCTCTCCCTGCCCCTCTATCTCTCCCTGCCCCTCTATCTCTCCCTGCCCCTCTATCTCTCCCTGCCCCTCTATCTCTCCCTGCCCCTCTATCTCTCCCTGCCCCTCTATCTCTCCCTGCCCCTCTATCTCTCCCTGCCCCTCTATCTCTCCCTGCCTCTCTATCTCTCCCTGCCCCTCTATCTCTTCTCCATCTCGTCTATCTTTACTACATTTGTTTTTTTCCTTCTGACGTTCTGCCGCTTGACAGATGCAGGTACGGTGGTGGTGGTGGTAATGGTACCACCACACAACAAGTATGTAAGTGTCATTTGGTTGGAGCATGCTTTGGCATGGGCACCTTCGGGGGTACGCGTTCTGTCTCAGTAGCCGCAGCCAGCTGAACAGTCCTTGCTCTCGTCGTGGCCGAACTAGTTATTGCTACTACTACGACTACGATCATCACTACGTACTCCGCTATACTATTACGGTTTCATTTATTAATTTAGCTATATGCTTAGGTTTAAGTAGCGTTTAGATAGATAATCGTGGCAAAAGCTACGTAATTAGACAATCATTACCACGGCTCGAGTTCTACCGATGCCGTCTACGCTGTAGCAAGCGGTCTCTTGCTATCTGCTATTACACCACAGCGATATATGTATATATATATATATATATATATATATATATATATATATATATATATATATATATATATATATATATATATATTACTACTATTTTTTGCTCCGGTGCTCGCATAGCTCGTATAGCGGTGCTAGTATATATAGAGCTAACCGTTTTCTACGAACTTTAGCGAATCACAGGCACGCACCGTCTTCAGAGATTTCGTCTTCAGAGGTCTGTGTATATTTCTATAGTTTTTGTTTTTTTTTTCTACTTCTCTGTCTCTTGCAGACGCGCTAAGCTAGCACGATTCAGTATTGCTAACGATATGTACGATGGCCAACTCAAACAATCAGATGTGCAAACAGTAAACCTGTAAAATAGCCTATCTTGTCATTCAAGACCAATAACAAAAACTTGAGAGACGTTATTAGCAGGATACACATGGATGAAAATAATTATTTATTCTTTAGTTTGGGGCCTCAAATTACAACAACAACAAACATTAAACGGGTTATTCTTAAGGCTGAAGATGCCGCGTACAGTATTTTACGAATGCTTTATTTCGGAGTAATTTTCTTAAGCAAATGGAGTCAGCAATGGGAGACAATCCGCCGGGCCACCCTTGATACAGGCCAAAATAAAGACTCCCTGATCTCACAGAACGTTACAGTCTTAAACTTAGCTACGGCTTGCTTACGTGGAAATGTATCGTATGTTAGTTTTACGATGCAATACATTGATCGCTTATCAACAACAACACCACAAGCAAAGCAATTTAAATCTAAAATTTTTTTCTTGGTGATTATGAGACATCGAACAAAACAATAGTCAATTTATTTAAAATGGTTAGTTTATGACTCATCACGTAGAAGTTAGTACATTATCATATTTATTTCACTCATATTGAGTATGCATATAACATAAACACTTATACAGATTATACAATTATACAGTCAGCTGCTCGCGGCATGTTATTCGAGAGGGGCAGTGCAGTGATCTTTTCGCAAGGGCCAGACAGGCTGCTAAATGCACCCTCAACAATTCGAGTTCGGCATTTGTTTTGCTTTAAGATGTTCTCTGAACATTGACTGCGCGGGTTATTTCTACAAATGATAATAAAGCTGTAACTTTTGTAACGCAAAAGCACGTACGCTGTCCACACACGGTATCAATAAACCTCATCTGTGTTTGACGCCAAACGCTCTCGACAAATAATATTGCTGATTGGTCGTTGCTGCTAATGCTATACCGCAATCGCAGTGGTGTAATGATAAGAAGATATAGAAAAGAGGGGTCTAAAGAGTCGTTGCACAAAATCGACCACCAGTTTGTTTTACCAACGAGTACCTACCTTTATGTGTGAACCTCTGTTAGTGCACACATATTGCACCTGTACTTGTATGTGCACGTTTGTACAATACATATGGTATCTGTACGTGTAGACTTTTTATGTTCCAAAAAAAAGGCCTGTCCTCTATAGCACGAGACGTTTTTTACCTGCTCCAAGTCGCTGTGCTCTGCTCTGTTCTGTTTTGTGCTCGTTGTTCGCCGAGTCATCATGCTTGGCGTAGCATCGTGGCGCTGCGCCTCATACTTATGAACCCCCGAAATCTGCCGCCTGCAGCCGGGCTCGCTGCAGCACCTCGCTTGACAAGGACGGAAGCTGCCTGTTCTTCTAGCGACCTTGTGTGGGTGCCTCTGTTTGCCCTGCACGCACTGCGCATCTGCCGTCTCCGCTGCGCCTTTCCGGCGAAAAGAAGATCGTTTAGAAGCGCCGCTCAGGCAAATTAGCTAGAAAGGAACGGGCCTGTTGCGTTCGACGGTTGGTTAGCTGACGGCAGGTAGCAACAAATGGCTAGAATCGGGCACGACTAAAAAGTGCTCCGAGGAAGGCGACTGCGCAACAAGCGCTCCGAAAGAGAGCCGAGTATACAACAGCAACAACAACAATAACAACAACAACAACGGCAACAACAACAACAACAACAACAACAAACACGCTGACAACGTACGTGGCTAAATTTTGCTAGGACGGAACGCAATGACGCAAGATGAAGCCTGAATGGACGGAAGAACACTTGCCGTCAAATCAAGAGGACAAGAGCTCGGCGCAACCGCGTGATGGTTGAGGTTGAACCTATACTTTGGCCCAACCCGTTTTTGTATTTTGTTCGCCGAGTCTCCAGAAACTAAGAACCAGTGTATGAGTTTAAGGAATAGGAGGGAATTATGTAAACGTACGTATATAAATATCAGCGACATTATTATAGGACAGAAAACATTGTGCCTACAAGTAGACATGAAGCCTTCACTAGCTAGGTGAGATTGTTCCTAAAATCGAGGTTTACGGTTATGTGGACTTTCCAATACGTGTTAGGGCCGCACACTCCTACACCACAGCGTAAGCGCTTAGAAAAGGGTCAGGATCATAAGACTTTAGGTTATCAGTGTATACAAGATATTTAATCTTATTTGTTATCATCATAAATAAATATGTATGAAGAATGTATGGAGCTTCCTAAGGCGATTTTTAAGCCTGACCTGAAACTGCTGACAAATTAAGAATGCCTGTCTTTAGCTACAATAATGTCCGAATATGACTCTTTAACTGTTGCATCTTTTAAAAAAATTAATAAATGAGAGTGGGCCACCAAGTCAAATATATATATATATATATAAACTACAGCATTTTCTAATATCAAAGCTTGCGAACGTATTGGAGATAGCTTATATGCATATATATATATGTATATAAATATCCAAATTGTCTGCGTCTGTTTCCTTTCAAAATTTAGCACTACTTCTTTGCTTGGCCCAACAAGCTTCTGTCTCAGTATGACAAAATTATTTTGATCTTTGCGCAGGCGAGGGGGCAGATTGCTGCGCTATCAAACAGAGCGTTAAAAAACGACCAACTTGGAGCGCAAAATGCTACTGATCCCAAACACTTGGTACTATTGTTGGTGTACCGTCGATAATTATTATTGTTAGCAATAAGATGATTACTGAGCAATTGAACATGTAAGTCTAGTTGACCGGAACAGCTTGTGATGACTGCATTGTGATTTCAACCTGGATACCCTGATTGTCATACCTAAAGGGAAAGGCATAGAAGCAGCGCCGGAATCTTGGAGGGGAATAACACTTAAGAGTTGCCGTCATAGGATACTATCGGGGGTAATATCAGAAAGACTCGAGTACAATCTGGAAACTAGAAACGCAGTACCAGAAGAACGAATGAGTTAAAAAGATCGAAGTGACCCGAACGGCCCTGCGCCAGTTGCTGGCAGAAATTTGAGAAACTCTATCCGAGCCGAGAAGACCGTCATACGCGGTATTTATAGATCCACCTAGCGCCGAGAAGCAAAATTATAGAACGGTTAGCCTCGTTAAGGAGTTCCCTATCGGTTGCTGAAACTTCTAGGGACCATTCTTTAGCAGAGTACATTATACATCGACAACGATATATAGATTTTATAGGAAGAGAAACTCAAATGACAAGAGTGGCCTAAGGCCACTCTTGTCACCTGCGCCTTGACTCAGCCCGTTGGTTTTTTTCGTTACTAATGGAAGGGCTACCTAACTGGATAAGGCAGGGCTGGGCCCTGGAGTAGGCATGTACCTTAATGTACGCAGATGACATTGCGATTTATGGCAGGCGGGTATTTAAGGTTAAGCAGGGCCTGAAAAGGGTAATTGAATATATGAACGAGATGGGACGTAGTAATACCTGACAAAAGACAAAAGCAGTAACTTCGAAACGAAGCAAGATGAGAGAAGTTCCAGTGATGCGAAAGAACTACTAGTTGTAACTGGTGTACATGTCCATAATTTACCCAATTTATATGTTATTAAACCATAGCAAAAATATGATTTCGACGTAATAATGACTAAATCCTCATTTTTTCTTTGACCCTGAAGCGCGTTCACGTAACCGAACAGGTCTTTCAAACTGATTCAGTGCACTTAAGCATAAGATGAAGTAATTTCGCTTGCTCAATTGTTACCTCTTGCGTAGAAGCAAATCAACTCAACATATAAACAAAATAAAAAGCAATTTTGTTCACAACATCAAATCATGCTCTAGCAGCTCAATGGCTTAGCGGCTTAACCGTATGGCCCATTGAGTGATGCACGCAGAAGCACCACCCGCTAGCCAGCCTATGGCTTAGGTCTGCGCCTCAAACCTCAAGCCAAGATTAACAGCAGAAAAAACCCAAGTAAGAACGGGCGGCGGTGACGACGGGGGCGTTGTCGTCATCATTACCATCATTTTCTCTACAAGCTACTACTACTACTTCTACTCCAATCCACAATCCACGCAATTTTCGTACGGGAGTCTTGTTGGCTTAGATAATCACGACAAGCTTGCCCGTTGCTGCTAACCACGTGCTGCTAATCAAGCGCCCCCTTTAACAATGTTTCCAACCCAAGCCCACTTTCGAGCGCCAACAAAGTTCGGCTGTCGCTGTACAGACGCTACAGCGACGCAGCCTGCCAGCCAGCCGCCAGCCTTCCGGCTAATTACGTTTTGCCTGTGTTCGTTTCGCTGTACACGAGAACATTAAGGGCCATTAGAAGGTTAAACGTCTTCTCCCCCCCCCGCGCAGTATATCCCTCCCTGGTCCTCTCGCGCTACCTCTCTCTCTCTCTCTTTTGCCCCTTGGTGTCTCTCTTCCGAATCATCGCATTTTTGTAGCTAAACCTCGCATAAAAGCATCTAGACCTCGAGTCACACAGCCTGCCTTGTTATCTAGCAAAACCGACAGCGACTGCAACGAGTGCACGTATTTATTTATTTATCGCTCCGGGAACAGTGCGGGACGCGGGAGCGTTTGTTCAATCCGAGCCGATTCGAATGCTGCAATAAAAACGTATATGCCAAACATTGTTTCCAACCAAATCAAATAGTACGTATATATATATATATATATATATATATAAAGGACGGTAGCTTTAATTTAGTTGGGTGCTATAAAAGGTGAAAATTTGTGTTTTGTTAATATATATATATAGAAAATATTGTAATGATTTATTAATCATTTACAATACGTTTGCACACGAGCACGGCAGTGCCCGCCTTAATAAAAATGGTGGTCAAAAGGTGTCACGTGAGGTTAAAAATCAGCTGTCCGTGTCCTTGCTTGACGGCAGCCCCCGCTCTTATAAACTCGGTGCGAGCGGTATATCCTCAAGATTCCTTGCAACGTTAAGACGGTAAGATCCATAAGAGTCCTCTTCGTGACGCCGATCCCGAAGAGCGCACTCGAAGATTCGGAGTCCCATACACCACTCATAGAGACAGTGATGGATCCGAATCTGCGAGGTTTTTGCGGGTCGTGGAGCGCCACTCTTAAAAACTCGACGTCATATTTGGTGATCTTGTCCTGCCGCGCTTTTGCCAGGTCCCTGTTCGGGCCGCAAACCTCGGCATCTAAAACCCAGACTTCGGTAGATGTTGTTATTACGAGGTCGGGTTTTACCCCCAGATGCGCCCAAAAAATGTATATATATATATATATATATCACGCATAAGCTCTTACTGAAAATATAGCATTGACTGTGTCTAGTGATATAAACGTATCGTTAATATATCTTTCTTACAGTTGCTTGCCAAAAACTGCTAAGAATTGGCTGGCCATTAGGTTAATGCATTGCGATTAGGCTGATTTTCAAAATAATAGGAATGTCAGAACTTAGAAACAGAAACTATATTCTTTAATTGCGAACATATTTAAGGCGAACCCCAGAAAAGGTACCTTAGTATATATAATAGATAAAATAAAAACAAGGTCTACAATAGCCTAGAACATCGCTAACAATGTTTTAACAACAACTTGTCAGCACATGAGAAGAGAATGAGTATAAGATATGAATTAAGAAGCGCGCCTGCTGTTCCAAACATTTTCACGGCGGGATCAGTTTGAAGACAGAGCTTGATCCCAGCGTTCTAAACGTTTGTTTCATTTCCGCTCGTACGCCAGTTTGGCTACGGCTAAAGCATTTTGGGATAGCTCAGCTCAAGCCGTACCCATCTGCCTGTAGTCGACAGTCGATGCCGCCAGTAGCCACCATAAATTTGTGTAGGGCAGGCAAACACCATATATCACTTGTGTAACCTTGCGTATGGGTAACTAGTTCTGTCAAGAAGGAACCTCACGTTATGGCACTAAATCGCTAGATTATACTCGCTTAACGATCTCGATATTGCAATAACGAGTAAACTTCTAGCGCGTATTTCAGAATCGCTATTCTTTAGCGATTCTAGCGTACACGGTAAAAAGTTACACCTCTCCATTGATGAGGTTCTACCGCCAACAGGCCTCAACTGACCTCTAAAACGGTCTCTTCGGTTCAAATCGCCGTCGTATCAGGAAGGTGCTAATTAAGCTAAGGACAGCAGACAAAAGCGCATGTCCAGTAGAACATGAAAGCATGTCAACAATTATAGGAGATGATGCGTCATCTTTGGAGTATGAGCGAAAAGCATCTTTTTATCCGTGCCCTCCGCGCCGGACGGACTCTCGCCCAGATTGCAAATCCGCTTGGTGTAAGCCAGCAGACAGTTCAGCGGATCGCACCCGATTACATGGTGGCGGAAGAAACACAACTAAGCGCTTACACCTTGTAAAGAGAAAGATTCACGGCAAACGGCGTCGTGCACAGTAAGGACTCAAAAGCTGATCGACACAATCTAACTAAAAACTTCTGAGAATCTTCTTCTCTCGATCAGCAATCTTTTACGCGAAGATAACATGACCGTAGCGACATGCGCAGGTGGCGACGAGGACCTCAGGTACCCTATTCTAATGTCATTTAATGTAAAGCAAATACTCTTTGAGGTCGCCAACGCCAATAGATTTGTTGTTCGATGTCATGTGGTGCCTTTTTTCTCTCGATCATTTGAATCTGTTGAACTACTATGTAGTGGGTGTAATTGAGCGAGAGTATAACACCCTGTCTCGACATGCTTACGTAGACTCGCTCACTGCCGCTATTAAGGAAGCGTTTAAAAATTAGATACGGACTTTTTGGCACGAGCCCGTATGTGGTTTATACACCGGATTGGAAATGTAACTAACTTGAGCAGCGTTTACTGTGAATTAAAATGTTCGGTGGGAGCTTTCATGTTTAGATGGTTGGCCCTGTGTGTGTATAGTCGGTTTTTTTCGTTTCTACGTTCTTCTGACCATTTATCACTGATAGTATTGCTTCTGAAGCCGAATCAAAATACGCTGTTCTACGTATACAGAAAGCGCGCATAATCATATATCTAACTAATGTCATATACAGAGGTATGTTTTAGGAAAAATCATATATATATATATACCGTGTATAACTTTTATGGCACTTTGTTCAGCTTAATTGTTCCAGGTGGAACTTCATCGCCTTTCCTCGGAAATGTTACACCTCTATAGTGGCTTTTTTAACAACAACTCCTTGTGACAACGTGGAATGACCAAGCATAGAACCCGTGTCCGACACCAATGTAGGTACTATTTTCTAGTGCATTTGCTTATACAGTCTTCTGCCTTGTCCCTAGAAGAAATAAGTTCCCATACCTAGGATCGAACCTGCTTGCATTAAGCACAGCAGAAAGATTGATGTGTAGTCCGCTAGCTACCCAAGGTCACGCCGCCACAAGGAGTACCTGAAAGCGCACCACGCGCACCCAGTTAAGAAAGTAGGTAGTATTGGATAACCCAGTAATGCTTAAAAGCCATATTTCTACAAATTCGTTTGACTCTTACTTATAACTGCGCTCACGTTGCGCCGTTGATCACTCTATCTCTACGTTTACAGGATCTTGTTTCATGTTTCACTACTCTGGCTAGCAATTCGAATGCGGTAAACGGTAATTGCAGCGACGGTCATACCTTCACTGAACAGCCTGTAAGCGAGGTGTTACGTATTTCAATTTCAGTATCGTATTACTTGCGAAGGCCTTACTGGACTCCGTTGAACGTCTTAACTTTATATTTTCCAACGTAAACAAGACCGCTGTATTAGACTACAATAACGAACTGCGGAAAGAAACTCAATTCACTAGGCTACGCAAGCACATCGAATGTTCTATATTAAAAGTGCCCTGTTATTAAACTATAACCGGCCACGAGCAACGCAAGTCTTCTAGCAAACTTGAGAACTTCGAACCGAAATGTCTATGCCGACTTTATTGAGAACCTAAAACAATGGTGAAAGTAAAAGATAATAAAAAAATAAAATCCCACAAAACAGTGTGCGAACATTCGGCCCGGGCAAATGTGACATAGCGACGCCTGTGACACACTTTTGCGGCTTAGGTTTAAAGCCGCGTCTTTGTCAGACGTCAAGCTGGACTGAGTCCATCTGTGCAAACTACTGTCTCTAGTTACCAACTTATAATTACAAGTAAACAATTAGACGTCGTTCGCAGGCGACTTGCGCCAACATGGAAAAAAAAACTTCTATTACCCAGTAAGCCTACAGGTCTGCTAGTCTGCTAATGCTGTGCGATAGTGTCAAGCAATCAAATCAATCGAGCAGCCAAGCGTTTACACATCTATGTATGTATATCAGCAACTCTGCTCCCTGAGCATGTTCTATGTTCTCTCTAAGCTCTAGGTTCAGTGGACAAGCTGTCGATTTTTTTCGCCCGCTGTCCTGGCCGCGTGCGGCGTACCGGACGCCCACACGCTCAAAGGAATTGGACTCCAAAAGGTCACAGAACAGTAGGGCGGGCAGACTGTGCGCGAATTTCGGCAGACTGCGGGCCTAACAAACCACGGCTGCTGTCCAACATGGCCTATCTGTCTAGCAGGCGTAATTAGGACTCGATGCTTGCTAATGATACGCGAGAGAGGGTGATAAAGAGAGAGCGAGAGAGATGGAGAGCGAGAGAGAGAGAGACATAGAGGACGCGTAGGTTGGGGAGAGTAACTCTTATTGGGGCTCATCGAAGCATCGTTCTTTGGCCGTTCTTTAGCCAGAAGAATGTTCGACAGGACCCTATTTAAATAAACCATCTTGGACTTGCCTCTAGGCACGCCGAAGGCATATTTACCAAGGACCGGGCGCGCAAGGGCGGAGTCTCGGGTGTCGCTGTAGTTCACCGTACGCTTCCGCTGTCAAACCTACGCGCGGCTAGGCTGGATTTCTGCCGTCCGTTGCTCGTATGGGCGCAGATGTATAATAACGACACGCGAGTGCACAACAACAACAGCAGCAACAACAACAACAACAACAACCACAACAAATATCAACAATTAACGATAACAACCAGACACGTCAACGGCGTCTACTCGGACATGCCAAGGGTAGTAAGGGCGACTCTATTGATTGGATTCAAACACTCTCGAATGCTGAAGATCATATCGGGTAGATCGACAGACGAGATGCAATTTAGCCACCTTAAATACAACTGCAATGACTCGGTGTGAACAACGGTGGCTGCAATGGAAATAGGGGATGGACGAAAGATGCCAAAAAAGGAGGAAAGGGATACATTGTTGAGCCGGCGGTCTTCAATTGGTGACTTGGAGATACAGCGTATCTCCGACATTAAGTACAGCAAAATGAAGGGGGGCGTTAACTAACATAGTATAAGCTGTAATGCATGACGCGCAATACAAGCTAGATATCGTGTAGCTATGCTAAACGCTTGCGGGAGTTTGACGTATATTTTCATACTAGCGCTACTTTAAATATTCATATTCAGCTGATGACTTATAATTGTTAACGGGTGATATATGTCGTACATTCTGTGCCAAAACATATAACAGGACACTGATAAAAGGCCCATGCGTTAGCCGGATGAGATCGTATAATGGTCTTTATATTTGGTAATAATTAATACTTCCATTAAACTGGCTTTCAGTCTGCTAGCGGTGCTGTGCTGTGCGTGTTATATTACTTCACTAAGGAAGCTGGGCAGCCGCCGTACAGCTTCTTTCGTAACCAAGAATTAGTGTTGAAAGCGACGCGATTAATTTTCCCTACAATGGATTGCCGGTTCTCGCCTCCGGAGCTTCACATGTTTCCTGCCGCCGAGGAATAGCCGCGTTTGACGCGCGTTTCTGAAGCTACCCACTATCTTCTGAGACGAGTAACTTGTGCGGCGTTTAAACGTAAACACGACCAATGGCAAGTGTATTTTTATCAGGACTTCAATTTTAGTTTATTTTTTTTCTTAAAACGATTGACAAAAGTCAACAGCTGGCTGCTGTCGTGGGCTGTTATCGAACACAGATCGCATTGTTTTCGGCGGCCGGGCGTTGACATGACAAGGCCAGACCTAAATGGCAGAAAATCTATAAGCGATGACAGTGAAGACAACGAAAGTCAAACAGTCGAAGAGACGCCAAATTGAAAGGAGCAGAGAAAAGCCAAATATGGCAGCAGGCGTGTCAGGTGACTGACCGATGATGATGATGGACAGCCGGTTGACACCGCCAAAGTCGGGACCTCTGAAAGGTTTTTTCCTTTCCTTCCCTTCCCTTTTTTTCCGTCTTTTTCGTTTTCGTCTCTGTTGTGGCTTCATGCTGCAACCTCCAACCTTAATGTCAAAGCCGGAGCAGGCGGTCGGGCTGCAGGGTAGATAGACAGGCTGCTTGAGGTAGCTTGAGGTAGTGGCGGTGGTGCCTTCGCCGCCGCCGCCGCCTTCACGTTACTACCGAGAGCAGCTAGTGAAAACGATACGCTTAGCACCCCGGCAGTTTCCCCGTCGTTCCCACCCCCCGCGCCTTCCAGGATGGTTGCGACGACTACGATGACGATTAGAGCTGACAGAGTGAGATTAGCTAGCGACGGTGCCGGAGCGAAAAACAGTCGTAATTTCATCAACAACAAGCCACAGGCGGCGACAAGCCCCCTCGGACGATAGTGGACGATGGTTAGATCACCGTAATTGTTGTTGTTGTTTCTTGTTGTTGCTGTTGTTGCCCTTTTCTCCTATTCTTGTTGTTTGTTGTTGTTGCTGCTGTTGCTGTTTTGTTGTTGCTGTTGTTGCTTGTTTTTGCTGTTTGTTGTTGTTGCTGTTGTTGCGGTTGTTGGCGTTTTCGCTGATGTTTGTTGTTGTTGTTGTTGCTGTTTGCGGGTTGTTGCTGTCGCTGCTGTTGCTGTTGTTGTTGCTGTTTTTATGTGTTGCTGTTGTGTTGCTAACGTTTTGGTTGCATTTACCTGTTGTTGTTGTTGTCGTTGTCGCCGTGGTCGGTGGTGGCGTAGACGGCATACACCTTTGTCATTCGTCCATTCATTCATGTCAGATTCAGAAGACCGAAAGTCCGGCGCCGACGATGGTAATAACCGCCGACGCGGCTGGCATCAGTGAGTCTGCAGATGCTGCGCTGCTGTGCTGACGCAGACTCGAGTGAATAGACTAGACTAGAGAGTATGAGAGACGGTGTACCTCGCAAAAAAAAAGACGCCATGTTAGTGGCTCCAGGAGTAACACGCGTGTCTGGCACTGTGTTTGCGTCTGCCTGCATCTGCGTCTGCGATAACTGATAATGATGATGATGATGATGGCGATGACGGTGATGATAGTGATGGCCGTCGTCGTCATCATCAGCATCATGGGGGTAATAGCTATAATGGTATAATGGTGCCGAGGGGGGGGGGGCGATCATTCATCAGTCCGTGGGAGAGCCCTGCTAGGAGAGCGACAAACTCCGGCTGGTCCGGATGGTCTCGTGGCATGATTCGTATCGGAGTCGCCCTCAGCAACAACAGCAACAGCGTCGTCCGTTTTTAGCAGACCGAAAGTCTGTCTGCAGCGGGCGGCCGCCGAATGTCGCTCGCCGGTATTCGTTTTGCCGCTGCCTATAGAAGCACACACCACAGCAACAGCACCGCCGCAAGTGGCCAAGCACCACTGTGTGTGACGATAATATGAGGCGCGTTTTATGATGATGACGACGATGACGACTGGTGCCGCCCTCCTTGATGTAGCGGCCTAGCGGTGATATTAGTACTAACAGTACTAATAATATACCATGTAGAAGCAGCAGCGGAGGCAGCAGAGGCAGCAGCAGTAGATGTACTTGCTATTAGCACTAGCTGACAATATGCAATAGTAATAATACGAGTGTTAGAAATAATAATTATTATATTAAAATCATATTTATAGCTGTAGTAATAAATATGACGACGACGCCGCTACTAAGCGCCGCCTTCTTGTCCCCTTCAGTCTCTGCATGCCGGCACAGCTTTCCCCTCGTGCCCTTTAGTCTGCATGCCGGCACAGCCCCCCTCGGGCCCCCATCAGTGCGCTGTGCAACATCAGAGCTATCAACAGTGACTTCTACTACTATTACAACTTCTACTACAACTGCAACTACGCTTTCGCCTACTACAAGTGCCGCCGCTACCAGAGCGGCTATAACAGAGTGGGGGGGGGGGGGTCCTGCTGTTGCTTAGTCCTCCTGACTGCTTATATATATCTCGAGCTGGGCTCGTATCTCCAGCCGACAGGCAGGACGGGAGTCACGTGCTGCTTGCTGTGCCGTCTTGATGCTGTCGTGCTGCTGTCTTTCCTCATCGCCTACCTTTAAACGTCTGTGACGTTTTATTATTCCTTTAGGTGTTGTCTTTCTTTGCCCTTTTTCCTTCCCTATTCTCTCTTATTCTGCTAAGTTATATATATATATATATATATATATATATATATACATATATATAAATATATATATATATATATACATATATATATATATATATATATATATATATATATATATATATATACATATATACATATATATATATATAAATAGAATTTAATCGGCCCCCAGGGGAAAGTAAAATGGAGTCATATAAGCGTAAATTGACGAATCTGATAAAAGGTGCACGCGGTGGTTCCGCGCCAAGAACGAAAAGGAAGGCCCTGGTTCAACGATCGGTGTAGAGCAGCGAAAGATGCCAACAGACCGACTAGAGAATATGTGAAGATGTTTCCTGTATTAAGGCCGTTCGCATGTATGGTGAAGAAAATGACACAGAAAGCATACAAGAAAGAGAAACAAAAATATTGGGAAAACCAGGAGTGGGCGCTGTTGCAAGAAGCAGAGAAACAACCGCACAGGTGGCAAAAACAAAAAAGAAAACGGCAGTGCCTAGTGGAGACTGGGCGATTTATTAAGCACTTTGCTAGTGTGCTGCAGGGAGCCGATACTGCCCCAAAATAAATAACATTATTCAACGGGCCTTGGGACGAGGAAACAGAACTTGCACGAATAATTCGACTAGTCACAATCGAAGACGTTGTCAGGACAATTGAAAGGGCGACTAGAGACAAAGCTGCCGGGAACGATATGATAAGAAACGGGCATTTAAAGCAAACGCTGGCACTCGCACCATGCTGGAAAGCTTTATGTGACGAGTGCCTAAAATCCGGGGAAATACCTAAAGCGTGGAAGAAGGATACCTTGATTGTCATACCAAAAGAAAAAGGCATAGAAACTGAGCCGGAATCTTGGGAGGGGAATAATACTTAAGAGTTGCCCCTATATATAAATTTTCTCGGGGATAATATCAGATAGACTAGAGTCTTTCCTCGAAACCAGAACGCATTACCAGAAGAAAAACATGGGTTCAGAAGGTCGAAGTCTGTTGTCGAAAACCACTCCAACAAAGCGGTCGAGAGAAGTATAGTGGGCCGGCCTCCTACGAAGACAGTGTAGTGATTGTGCGGGCAAAAACCAATATTTCACCCGTGCTGAGGAGACGACAAAGTATTATCGGTTTTTCCTGCTGTTCGCACAGTTGCTGCTGTCTTCTTAGGAAATTGCAACGCGTGCTTAGTTTCATGTTTCACCGGAACGCCTGCTCCTACAGGGATGCGTATACATCATTGGCTCCCAAAGGCAACTGAAGCAGCTGTAAAGGTGACCTTTTTGACAAGTCACGAAACGGGGCCAATGTTCCACACAGCGCGGCGTCCCGCGGCGAAGGACGAAATGCATCTATACGCTTGTGTACCGCAGAAGCCCGACCCGTCAAAAATAGTAGCGGATCTGGTGAATTTAGTTAAACGCTAAAAGATAAACTGAAAATAGTTCAGTGAAACTGCGAGGAACCCGAAAGATCATTAAGACTTCAGCCCACATCAGCGCTGAATGGGATGGATCTTCTAGTGCTCATAGTAACACCCCTACGCCCCAATAATATTACGCGGCGCACAGCCTTGCTACTCGAGGTCACGGCAAAGGCCGCACCAGTGGTAGTGTTTTTAAACTTTTTAAAACATTATAAAATAAAAAAAAAGACTGGTAGCGAGAGGGCTGTTATGACAGAAGATGAAATAATGAACCTGATCGTTCTACGCGTAAAGCCTACAGCTGAAGATAAGACGTCCGAGCTTATATAGTGTAAGTAATCTAACAAAATGTGTTTAAGAAGTATCGGATAGCGATGGCAGCCAGGCCCAGGCTTATTGCTACCTGGATCGCCTCAGACTTTAGATGAGATTGCTATTCGCAGAATCGAGATCTTTCTATCGCTGAGAACTACAAGAAACCAAGCAGCAGAACAAAAGTCTGTGCAAGACACAATTACTTAACCAAGTGCAACTTAAACCTTATCTTAACTTATTCGGGCTGGTCCTCAGCCAACATTTAACATTCACGCATTGCTTCGTAAGACGGACTCTATAAATACAAATGTGCAATGATGGGGTTTGAATCTGTGCACCTGTATGTGCCTCCTCCGGTTGCGAGGCGCACGCGAGTGCACCACGCCACCGGGCTTGACAACAGCAGCGATCCCTCACAAGTAAGATCGTAATGTCCAGTAAATGGCGAGCGACTCAACGCCTACTTCCGGACCATCTTTAGTACTCATGACACGACCCTGAGGACCCTGCCGACACCTACAATGGGACGGTCGAAGGACGACGTACAGTAAAAAGCTAAAAACTAGAGGATGATTTTTTTGTGCGCAAAGTCGCAGAGGCTACATGACGACTTCCGAAAAGCAAAGCGCCACAATTAGTCCTTTAAAAAATGCCTTTAATTCGGACAACTAAAAACCGCAGTGTAGAGACAGTGATTTGTGTCACGTATTCCAAAAAACAAAGAAGCATTGATTATGCCTAGTTTCTAGCAAGGTAAAAGCTAATAGCTGCGCATATAAATTGCTGAACCTTCCCGTCGATCATTTGACCTGACTTGTCGAGTACAAGAAGGCATTCCCAGACTAGCAGGGTGGTTTAAGAGCTCAGAGATTGACGCTAACGGCAACAATAACAACAAGTTCCAGCAAGCGCTAACTACGTTGTGAGGAAGATAGGCATCGAGGTCAGAATGGGAAAAACGGAAATTATGAAATTCAGGCACGCAGGCTGACTAGTGTAGATCGATTCATTCGCACTGTACGGGCAGAAGCTAAAGTTTATGAGCAGTTTCATCTACACGTGCATTACTTTGACTTCTCGGTCAAAAAATCTGCTGCACACATTGGAAAAGGGCATTACAAGCAACGGTTGCATTAGCGCCCTATAAGAGCCTGCGAATACTTTCATATACTATAGCGCTAGCCTTTTTTTTAAATGAAAATAGCGCCAGTTGCTCTATACGGCATTGAATTTGTATAGGCTTACATCTGGAGGTTCTTGCCCCCGTAAACGTGCAAGTACCGCAACGAGTACTAGGCTTACAAACTTCTGCATATAATAATTTTGTTTATTTGCTAGCCATTGCCTCCATATTTGCAGAACAAATTAAAAAGCAGTTCACACTCTGAGAGATCCCGATATGAGCCCAGTTTATTTAGCAGTATAACAAATAGCTCAAGTTATTTTAGAGAATCAGGCAATGCTATACTTAATGGAGTAGGCAAGAGAAATACACAGATAGTTTTATGTTTCGAAGTCAATAGATTTTACCATATAAAAGGAAGACATACGTCAAACGAAGGGCCTCCACGAGCCAAGTTCATTGTGACATGTTCAATAGGAGATGTTATGAATATCTTGTCACTTCACTATCGGGGCTGGCACGCACATCTTATAATGATTTTGTTATGTTTTTGTATGTTTTTGTATATTTGTCCCACAAACATAATGTAATATACGAAAAATAAATATGACCGGTCTTTGAAAATATATATGTTTTGTACTTACTGAAGATGAAGTAAAAAATACTTTATGTTACATAGGTATATCCGTATATACATACATAGAACATGCATTTAATTTTGTTCGGGTCTACACTATGTTTAGGTTGACCTTAGACCCTATTATCCGCAAAATAAAAACTTAAAAGCGGTTAGCTCGTAAGTTGAGCTAAGAAGACCACTATATATATATATATATATATATATATATATATACACATGATTTATTTACACACCAGGTTGGGTAAAATATACAATAGTACGATCGATATCACTACAGTCTCGTAATGATATTAATATTAAAAATCGTTCAGTGCCACCTTTGTTAGAGAGGGGATTGCATTACACTCACTGCCATGCTATCTTACGCATATACCATAACAATATTTACAAACACATGTGTCACAGGGTTCATGGCAAGCGTCTTTCTGACATAGAAGGTGATGAAAACCGTGCACAGCAAAGCGGGTGGTCATGTGCCTGTTCGTCCTGCTCGTGCCCTTTCATTCTGATCTAACCATTGCATCTGTCATATAAAAATGTGGATCGATCTCTGCCATTTTCTCTTCATATCGCCGTATGAACTCGCTGTATGCAGGGGTGTCTGGAAGCGCAAACTGTTTTTTGACCTGTTCCACGAATAGTGGAGCATCGCACAGCAAATACGTGAGGCGGTTGTATGCTGACGTATGTAAACCTAGTACCCGCTTCAAATAAGCTGGTTTCACACGATCGAGAGCACCAAGTTGAGTCGAGCTTAGTTTTGCCCATACAAGCTGGATCCCGTATGATGCAATTGGCGCTATTTTCATATCAAATAGAGCTAGCGCTGCCTTAATCGAGAGCATCTGGGGCTTCTTAAGGGTTGTCGCCGCAATCAAGGCTTTTCGAGACCTCTCCTCTATATGTGCAGCGAAGGTCTTGGCTGAGGGGGTCACTGTGATACCGAGATATGTAAACTTATTTACATAGTTCAGGTCTTGTCCATTTAACCTAAGTGTATCGGTCACGGCCAGCCTGCCCGCGTGCCTGAACTTCATAGCTTCTGTCTTCTGCATATTTATTTCAAGGCCTACTACGTTCACGTATGCCGACAAAGTGGCCAGCGCCTGTTGCAGATGGTATCTGCTGCTACTGTAGAGTACTAGATCGTCGGCATACATAATTATCTTGACAGCTGGGTGTCGGGTCTGTAAACATGTTGGTAAATCGGCTACCAGCAAACAAAAAAGCAAAGGGCTGAGATTGTCGCCTTGGGCAAAGCCTGTCGTTTGTTCTATGTTTGGGTGCTCCGCTACACCGTCGTCCAAGATGATCTGATTGGATTGTAGCACGTCCTTCATCAATGTCAGCATCCGTATTGGGACCCCCATTTCGGCGAGTTTAAGCAGGACTCGAGTTCTTGAGCCTGAATCAAACGCGGCTCGGAAATCCACAAATACGCTGTATAAAAACATTCCCTTTCGTGACAGGGTTTGCTCTATATCTGCAAGGAGGATTGCACATGCAGTTAGTGTTGACCTCTGCGCACGAAAGCCATGTTGTTCGTCTGGTAATGTCTTTTTGTATTCGACGAACGACGTTAGACGAGCATCTAGGAGGCTTGCAAGCAGTTTGTAAGCGCAGCTTTTCTTGGCAATGCCCCGCCAAGAAGAGGGCTCGGTCCGCGGTCCCTTGCCCTTTGGAATAAGTGCCATAACGCACTGTCTCCACGCTGATGGTAGTCGGCCGTTGTAAATGCACCTATTAAAAAGCGCGGTCCACTGTGCGGTCATTGTGGCTGCCTGCTGCAGATGCTCATTACAGATGCCATCTGGCCCAGGTGCTTTGTTTCTCGGGAGTTGACGCAGTGCCTCCGCCACTTCTTGGACGGTGAAGTATTCGTCCAGTTGAGTTCTCCATTTCAGATCCTCTTCTGACCAGACCGACATGAGAGTAAGCACTGCCCTTGGCACTGTGTCATGTGAGCTGAGGATCGATCTAAAGTGGCCATAGAGTACATCGCTTTCAACTGGACATGCAGACCTCCCCTCCGAGGTGTTACGGAGCCACAAATATGGATTTTGTTCGGTCTTCTGAAGCAGTCGAGTCTCCAGTTGTTGCTCGTGTTGCCTTTTAGCATTCCGCAGAGTTCGTCGGTAAATGGACCTCGTCGTTGCCAATAGAAGTCTCATTTCCGGCCTTATGCGTTCCAGCACCTTTGCTTGGTAGTGAATGGCCTTCGCTTGGTTACATTCCGGAGTCCGCCAACTCCTTTCTCTTCTCCATTTCACATGCTCTGCGCATGCTTTGAGTGCTCGGGTGAGCAGTTCATTGTAGCTTTCTACATCTTGCTTTGCTCTTTCGATGCCGAGAACTTCTACGGCTTCTTGTAGGCGGTCTGCTTTAAGTACTCTCGACAAAGGTTTCCGTTTTTGCTGTCGCTCGTGGCGGGCTGGGACCGTGATATTCAGACCAACGGGTTTATGCACCGTCAGGTCCGCCCCTTCTCTCATTTGGTGATCTATTCCCACAAAACACACATTTCGTTGCGGCATATTTGTAGCAAATAAATCTATAGTTGATTTACCCGTTGCACCTTGAAATGTTGACAAACTTGGGTCATTCGCCACCCAGAAGCCCATATCCGACAGTGTTTCGGTAAGTGCTTCAGTCCTCGCGTCCGTGGGTCTGTCGAGTCTTGCGTTCATATCTCCCACAATCACCGTAGGGTGAGCACGGTCTACCTGTTGTGAGCACTTCGTAATTTTTTCTATTAGTGTGAACGTGTCCTCAACTGCTGCTGGCTTCACATACATGGCAATCAAATTCAGTCTTCGACCTTCCATAACCACGCAGTTGTCTTCTGACAGAAGTAGTTTCATGTCTCCTAGTCGGCTATTGTAGAAAACTGACACACCTCCACTGGGACGGCCCAAAAAACTAGATCGAGAAGCGAGACAGTGCGCCGCATAATATCCTTGGATATATATATATATATATATATATATATATATATATATATATATATATATATATATATATATATATATATATATATCTAACAATGGTTCCAGGGACGACGGGAATAACTATATATATTTCTTCATATGTTCTACGTATATCTAATGTATGATCAAGATCGAGAAATGCTAATGCACATGCGTCTCGAGCAGCTAGCGTGACTAGTGTAGGACTCAAACCCCATTAAAAACGTGTTCCTTCCCACTTCCCAGGCTCGGCATTGCTTTGGCATTACTTCGAAACCACTGGGAAGGCAAGTATGTCCGCTTAGCGCTTAACATGTCTGCGACCATCAAAACCTAACCAATAATTATGTATAAGATGCGATCCTTTCACAAAATTGTACGCCCCCTGTTTGTACCGTTTGCAACTTTGAAACTATTAATTTTTAATTTAAACATATATATATATATATGTTGTAATTATTTCTGGCAACTAGTAGACAGTACGTAGGGAAAATATGTGCAAACTTGTTAATTATATATATATATATATATATATATATATAAAATTAACAAAATTGCACATATTTTCCCTACGGACTGTCTACCAGTTGCCAGAGATAATTCAAATAAATATTTTTGACGTATTTTTTTCAACATATACACACGCACATATTCTGTCATAAAGCCGAGCTCCCACTGCTATTTAAGTCTACGTTCTATTAAGGCAAAGCGTCGCAAAAGTTTTAAAAGTTTCTAGGGGTGCTGCAGACTCTGGTCTAGAGGCCCGACGGTTACTAACTAGAACCGGCTGCGTTTAGGGCAGGAAGATGTACACGTCCTCCTTATTTTCCACTCCTAAGTTGAGCAAGCTGTGGAAGCTATCTTTACCGATGGCGCCAAGACCGTTATTGGCTGAGAAATTTATCGTGGAATTGCTTCTCGCCTTTTTATTGTCCCTAATGTCTCTAATCATGCCCGTGTATGTTTTTTTTTATATCATGGCCGATTTTCTAGTCCACTCCGGCATTCGCCTTGTCTAAATTGGGAACCATGAAAATCAATTTAAGTCTTGAACCCAGGCCTCCCGAATGCAAAGCAAAGCCACTAAGCCATTTTGCCCGGTCCTTGTTGGTCGAGGCTTTTCGAGAAGGTAGCTCAATTTGCAAAACATTTGGCTAAAAGATTGAAGGCCGACCGCGAGTTATTGACCATGGATTCTTTACCAAGCAGCAAGAGAAAAGATAGTGCAGCTTTAAACCGGCACATAATAGACGGTCTAGATAACTTATAATACAAATAGTACAACATTTAATATTAAATGTTGTACTATTTTTATTAGAAGTTATCTAGACCGTCTATTATGTGCCGGTTTAAAGCTATATATATATATATATATAGGAAACCTCTAGTTATCAATGCAACACCTTACTCAAATAAGCTACCGTGAAACTGCCTACACAAATAATTGCCTTAACTATGCGTGGTCAGTTAGTTCAGTTTAGTATTTTAATGTTTAATGGCACACTCATTTGAGCCTAAGTAAATAGTGCAGCTTCGTCAAGCACTTGTTTCAGACAAAATTCAAAGTAGACTATAGACCAAAAAAAGCATTCGATTGCTCCAAAAAGCAATGTTTTTCTCTAAGAAAAGTATTTTACCACTTTATTAAATTTGCCAAATGACATTTACTGGTAAAAGGTAGACATGCCAAACAACCTTCTTGCTGTATCCGGCGGCATCTGAAGTGTCGAAGAAATCACATCCTGCCCAACCAGCTGGAAAATGCGGACACAAGAAGGAAGGGAGGTTAGAAGGCCATCCGTTTGGCGCTTCAACCTATTAAAAACGGGCCTTATTCCTAATCCCTGTTTTTATTAATTACATCCTGTGCATCTCTGAGCCAGTGATGGCTTCGTCAGTACAACGTCTTGGAAAGACTGCGACACCTCCAGCTATTAGATAAGGAAGTCCATCAACATCTTGCTGGCGTTGCGTCGTTTTCGAAAAAATCTGTTTTTTTCTATTTTTAATTTTTATGAGATTTAATATATGATACATTGAGCTCCACATATATGTTTTGATTTAGGTTTTGTCATTTTTTTTATTTTTGTTGATCGTTAAACACAATTGTTCTTGTTGAAGGCTATGAATAGCTATATCTTATTCAAATAGGTTTGACTATCCTGCACGCGATGAATGAGTTTTTTAGAAGAAAAAAAGAAAGAATTTTTCAAGAAAATAACTTTTTACTATGCCGGCCACTGCCGACAACACATGCCAACCTATCATACATGTAAAAAAATTTTTAACGCACCCTTGAACCACATAGCCTTCAACTTTAGAGAGCCGTTATCAATTCATTATGCTAATGCCTTTGTAAAATTAACTTTTTTCTAGTATGCTTGGCGTTCTAAAATGTTGTAGTTGACTTCGTTAGTTTGGTATTTCCCATCGCCGTTAACAAACGCCTATCGTCGGCAACTTTGTCTAATATACATAAGCATTTAGCATTTTTATTAGCTGTCGACAAGTTTGAAGGTGAATTGTTTTCTATTACAGAGCAATATAGATCTAAATAGAAAAACAAAAAGTGAAGTTCCGCGATCGTGCGTGCATAAGCGGAGACATTATATTCCTAATATGTAATTATGTGCATAGAAGTTCATGTATGTATGCATGTACTTTAAGCCATCAGTTTGTGCGTTAAACACTTACAAAGTTAACTGTGCCAGACTAAGCAGGTAGAAGTCATAGTTTGATTGGAGTTGCTTCCTGCTCGCAGTCGTATTCACCTACGAATATTCGCAGCAATGGCTACCTATGGGGGCTGGCAAGCAGTACGCCGGGGAGCGTGTGCCGCAGTCCCAGGTGGCCTTAATAGCCAGCGTAATAGCTCGATCGTTCAGCAAGGAATGTTAAATGGGATTCATACCGCGCCTGCATATCAACGTCTACAGTGGTTGTTTGAGCATTATGTTAAACAACTAATGAGGCTATGAGCCGTCGATTTAATGACTCCATAAGGAGCGACGGCGACAACGTTGAAGAAAATGCGGTGATTTAGATACCAGTACGATGAATAACGAATCGTTTTGTCAACTGCTTAGATTAGTTCACAGATATATATTTCTAAGCAACAACTATTATTTTTTTTGTAGGACGGTTGACGTATTTTTCTACGACTCCATAATTTACTTCGAATTGTTTAGTAAATAATCACAAGAACAAAGTGATGTCATTCGCTTTATGAAGTAAGCTGCTTCTAAAACTAGAATGCTCGACATCACCACAATATTAAGTCGTCTTATTACGCGCACGCTGTCGCAGATGCGTATCGGATTTTCACCTTAGTTAGTACCTTCCCGCGATTTCACCTTAGTTAGTACCTTCCCGCGATTTCACCTTAGTTAGCACCTTCCCGGTCTATGTTGGATCTGCTCCTCAAAACAAAAACAGCAACTATACGTGTACAGAGAAAAGACAACTTAGTTTCGAGGCATAATTACAATTAATCTCAATTTAGTGTTGTTTTTTGGGCAAAGGCAATATAGTAGGCATGCATTCCGCAGAGTTTAGGGTGTTTCTATCTATGACATAATGTTCTGTTTGATTATCATAACACCCTCATTCAATTCGTATCCTTCTCCAGACTGATCTAGCTGATGTAACCGAGATTGTTATCCATGTTTGAATTAGACGATCCTACTATTACCTTAGTTAGTGGCATAGCTATATTACCGATAGCAAAATAAAACACACTGTACTTTCGCCCGGGAAACTAATAAGTTCAATTTCGTTTCTCTTGCCATCGATGACAGAAATCTGTCAGTAATGCGAGTAATCTTGTGTCAGTAAGAAAGTTTAGTAACAATTTTGAACGCAAATTCAAAAATATCTGTGTGGCGCATTGTCAGTCACGATAGTCACTTTTATAACGTTGTTCGTTAAACGTTCTATCAATTGAAAAAAAAATCTTCCTTCCATTCCTTTTAGGCGTTTCTTTTATTTTTAATGCAAAAACTGCACCAAGATGGCTCTTATTTCCCTTCAAAGTGGTTTACTGGTATACAACTCATCAACGAATGAGCAGTTTAGAATGCTATCCGACAATCGTGAGCTTCAGCCTATGAAGTCGCGGGCAATACTCTTCTTAAACAACTGTTTCTTTATTCTGCAGAAGCTCATAGCGTGGCACGTTTGTCCTTGTCTTCTATTCATTCTTCATTTTCTAGTTACTCCTCTACACCAAAAAAATTGCAAAACATTGGCGGTAATTAACCTTCTCAAGATTGTGCACTTTGTGCTTTTAGAAAGCCTAAAAAAAGGTGTTTAGGCAATTTATTTACGTAAGTCTCTGTATTACGTGGGTTTTTTTCATTCACAAAAAAACAGCGCTGTTGAATCGATATTCGTTCGGTATAGAGTCACTCGATCACGTTAACGGTAGCAAATCCTTCTTGATAACAAACGTTTGCCTCTGCGACAATCCGCTGAATGAGTGGAGCTCACTAATCGAGAGAAATTTGTGACCCAATAACTAAGCTGGAAGCTTTTTATTATCACATTGACTAACACGAAAGTCGAGCAGAACGAGTTTAGTATAGCAGTCAATGTTGTTACACAACCGCAGCCCATCCGCCAGCCTTCGCTCGCTCGCTAGTTAGTTAGTTAATAACTCGTTGATACACGAATACTAATTAATCCATAAAGAACATCAACTTTGCTGGCGCTGTCCCCGAAAACAGAATGGTATCCATAAGACGCGCGCACATTGTGGTCTAGCGTCCATGGCGTATGTGTCAAGTAACAATTCACACCACAGCAGCAGCAACAACTCTCGATGAATACGCTTTGATGTCCCGGTCAAGGCATGGGCACCAGGCTAGCAGCCTTGCGTGCATCATGACGAATGCGACACGCATATGTATGACCGTGAGTGTATACGGGATACCGCACGTAAGTTACGCCGTCGCCGTCGTCACAGGCATCCCGAATGACGCTGCTACGCACAGACTCATTCGTATAAACATGGTCGCCACTGCCCCCCTATAGAGACACGTTCGCCGGTTGGGTCGGTCAGATTCGATTAGTCCCAATAAGTTGTAACGGTGGCGTTCGCAGCAGCGTTACTTCAACGGAACGGTGCCCTCTCTCACTTCGGTGCTGACCATTCTCGCGCTAGAATGCTGCTTAGAGATCAAACATTCTTATCATAGCGGGTCCAGTGCTCACAGATATATATATATATATATCAAGAGACAGCGGACAATTTTGCAGGTGTAAAATTTCTCGCACTATACTTGGCTGAACTCTGAGCCTGTGGGAGGTGGGGGGAAATCACTGTTCATTTTAGTGTATATATATATATATATATATATATATATATATATATGGGCCAATGTAGCCCGACAACTCGAAACTAATTTCCGCTAAGAGAGGTTTAGACCTTCGTAGAGCTCTCACACAGCTTTTTGTGATCATGGCAAAGTTTTACACAGACTTTTTCTATAATACACGTGGCTTGCCCCTGCGACTGGCCTTCCGCTGAGAGCTTAGTTCTGCTTTAGCCAGTTGTAGAGGTCGCATCAGGGATCGGTAGCGCGTGTTGGAGTACAGGGCTTCGTTCTCCGTTTCCTAACTTCATTCTCCAGGTATTAGCTCCCTTTGTGAATTTTCTGTGCGTTCACATCAGACATCCATATGTTTTTCTAGATCAAGTTGACTTAGCGCTTCACTAGCCGAATGAAGTTAAGTTTTTGAAGCAAATGCATTTAAAATTTAACGTAAAACTGAAACTATCTATCTCAGCTTAAACGGGCAGACGCTTCCTAGCTATCCATTCCTAGCCATTATAGGATACGTGCAACTGCATTTTTGAATACGACGCCCCACTAGCCATATTAAGCAAAACAAACATTTTCTTTCTTGTCACTTCATCCACAGTTAGTTTAGGCGTTGAAATCGCCGCCAATATATACCGACACATTTAGAATAACCTCAAAGGTTCGACCTGCCAAGTCGATCCATTTAGCCGAATCAACGCTCTAGTAAAGGTCCAATACTTCAAAAGGTTTAAAAGAGAGCATCGCGGAGTTTATAGCTTATGCTGAATATAGCATAACATAACTGTAAACCTACCTTAAGGGACATGTGTATAATGATTTATAGTGGCACAGGTGTTCTATAAAGGCGCACGCTCCTCAGTCAAAAAGGCTGCGGAGAGTTGAACTTGCACGTACCCACCTGGCAACCAGATGCTGCTGATCAGCTCCGAACGAGCCACCGCTTTAGGATTAAGTGTTGATGTTTTAAGTTAACTAGCACTCTAGCAAAGGAGTAGCATTCCAATAAGTCCGCTAACTTGAGTGGCATAGAACAGTCGAGTGGCATTTCTGCAAAACCGGTAGTCAAGGGACGGAGGGTATTTACCTTGTGCCAAAAACATCTTTAGTACACGCGCTTCAACAATCTAGTCTGTACTGCCTTAATCAGTTTTTCGTGTTTCTTCAGTCGGACCTCCCCAAGCGGCAAACACGACATGGAATTGAGGAATATAAAAGAATTGATTTAACGTGATTACATTTTGAAAACTTTCACTTCTCGGGGCCTACGTAAGAATGGCAAGAAACCCTTTTTCAATTTTCCATACGCCGCGCTAAGGCTAGTCTGTCTTGGGCGCAAAACACATTTTATCAAAACGATTTGTTAGGCTATGCAGTTCAAATTTGAATATCAATAAAATCAGGTATGCACACGATTGGAAGGAGTTGAACCTAGCTAAAACTAATTATCATGGTAGGCGTTCGTTGGCATCTTATGGAAGTTCCTTTATCAATCCAACATTCATCTTACTCTGATAGCATTTGATTACATTAAATTGTTAACGTCGAACTTTAAATTTACACCCGCTGCAATTGAGGACGAAGTTTATACAAATATAGATGATGGGAGCCATGCCCCATCACTCTATATAGAGCCAATCAGCTTCTTTGAACAGCCTTTTTGCGGTTTGCTTTTAAATGCTGGGCAATCGGTGTACGTTTTAGAAATGAAATTATAGCTGAGACATAACGGGATAACTTCATAGCTATCTCCAGGTAAGTGTCAGATAGGTCTTTACCCCGTCCGTCTCTTCTAAATTTCCAGCAGTCTAAAATTTCGAAAAGATTTCCTCCCATAGTGGTAAGTTAGAGCAACCTTTATTTTAATACGTTCAGATGCTAGATCTATTTTTGCAAGTCATCCAATTATATATATATATATATATATATTATGGATTTCGATATTGTTTGCTTTTAGGATGTCCTTCATGAGTCTAGGCATCTTTTCTAGAACATCGAATTTCTCTTATAACGTTTTTAGAAGGCGGTATATGGATCTATTTAACCTTTTTCGTTTTTCAATGAATACCACATAGGTTGGTTATACATCTGAGTATCTCAATTTAATTAAATATAGTCACTGAACCACAACAATCTCTCTTTGATAAAAGGTTCCCTCTTTGTCGACGAGACGGAATGGCAAATATGGGCAGCGACTCTAGCATAGGAGTTTGCATTCGACTCTGGCGCGACACATTCCATCTCAATACAGCCATATGTAAGATCTGCAGATTAAACTGTAAGGTTAAAGTTATGATGAATGACAATACATTCAAAACTGACTTACGCTTCTGTTTGGTAACCCTGAATTCAGCGCCGAACCATGGCGGATGATGCCTCAAGTGTATTGCGTGAGTTGGACTGCGAATGCTGATTGTGCTTTAATGATTCTCTGGGCTTCTTCTATCTGGGCAGCGAGATTATGACAGAGCTCATCGACGTCCATCTTTCGGTTAACTTTAGCTGGCTTTATATACTGAACCTCATCATCATCATCATTCTTCCTCGTTCTTCGCCTGGTATCAAAAGTCACAGCTGAGATGTGTAGACTGTGAAGTCTACCAGCTCATTGAGATCGTAAAGAGGGTTCGTGACGAGGAGACGGCGTACTAGTTAACGAAGCCTCTCTGATGACGAACAGTATGTCGGCTATACATATCGGCAGCACCTGTGTGTCGTCTGATTGTGATCAAACAGTGTCGGAGGCGCAAATATTTGGCTCAATCTGCTGTGCCAATTGCTCCTACTAGGAATCAAACGACAACAACGACGACGACAACGACGACAACAACGACGACGACGACGACGCTGTGTCCCACCCGCTACTCCCAATTCCACCTTCTCCACTACTCCCCGTCCGAGAGCGGCGGACGTACAGCTCTACGCCAAGCCAGCCTAATGAGCTGATCCGCGGCTGCCGGCCAATTTGCCGAGCGTCTACGATCGAGCTGTGTGCCGTTCATACGCATCGTATAGAGAGAGCTACGTATTTGACGTGTAGGAGGGTGTCGATGTTCGGCGATCAGTTTGAAACGTTTGTGAATGGACACCCAGGCCGCCAACTTCCGCTCTGCTCTCTTTCGTTTACCACCTGTTTTTCTCTCCCGATGCTCGGCCAGCAGCGCATATTTATACTGTTCGCCTTCGAGGCTTTTCTTTTTTCGTTCATTTTCCATCTAGTCTTTTGCCGCCACCGTCTTCTTCCATTTGCAGACTTCCTCCTTAAATCGAGCAAGTCGACTATATGACACACGCAAGACCCGAACGGACTTCTCCCTCTTAGTTGTGCGCAGTTTTGAGTTAAGGAGCGCCGCCTCCTACACTATCCCACGGAGTCTTCGCCTCCTTTATACGCCTACCTCATTCTTATCACAATTTGAATTGATCTGGGGAGATATGTGTGTATATATATATGTATATATATATTTATATATACATATAAATATACATATAAATATATATATCTATATATATATATATATATATATATATATATATATATATATATATATATATATATACATATATATAAGGTCGCAGTAACCTAGAGCTTCTTGCACTTGAATACACACAATACACACAGGCTGATTTGTGTCATCGTTACCTGGCAATTGACATGCTCATTTTTATCGCGAACGCTGATTGTCTGAACCATCAGTTCCGACACAACGATAGAGACACTGTCGTGGCGCAGTAGACGTGACTCTGTTAGTTAGTTATATGCTGGTAGTCCTGATACCGATACGATCCGCTGTGGGCCACTGTGATAACCAGGCTCTTCTAGCTAAAGCCGTCTGCCTTGAAAGCTAAAGTTTAGCCAATCAGTTTGTTATGAATGAAGGTATAAAGCTGGAGAATACTATGGAGACGCTGTGAGCTCAGCGGCTCACGATGCAAATGAAGTTGTCGGCAGACAGTTTATTGTCGCAAGCAGGAGCACGCAGCGAAAGCTAAACAAGTAGTAGATTGCTACCCCAAAGCTAAGACCGATCATCTAACATCATAGTATTTCGTGGTATAATTATTATTATTATTATTATTAAGCATGCACTTTAATTGGCATAACGGGGAGTTTTTTGTATTAGGTGTGGGCCACTGCACGTTTTCGTCATTTTGCGTGACTTCTGCTTTGCACTACAGCAGACATTTGCTGCCCCCTATGGCTATTTATGGCTTTTACTTTACGGTCAAATTTGTTGTAATGCTAGTCGTTCAAAACTAGTTTGTTGAACATATTGCCATCGTTTGTGTCGAGCGTCTCCCGAATATTGTCACAGACTACATCGATGAATGCCATTCCGCAACCTCGGTTTACCACTCGACGTATAAAACATTGGTGCATTCTATATATTGGGTTTCTGCTTTTCTTTAAATTGGTGTTGCAAACTGAAGACGCATCATAGATATAGCATATTGTTTGTAAAATATTATCTACATTTTTGGTTCTTTAAAACAATTGTGCGCATGACCTAGTTCGCTTGTCATGAAGCGCGAGCGTTTAAGTCAGTTACGTGATTGCCGTATTTGGGCATCTTAAATATTAAAATACGTAGGTAGCGTATGACAGAAGCGGTGCTAACAGCTTCCTCATTAAGAGTGAACTCATGAAAGCCGAAACTCATGATTCAGCATTTCTGTTGGCGCGTACGAGCGAGGCTCGCATACCTGTTTCACAGAAGTATACGAGCTCTTGAACTGTCCTACGGTTCTTCAGAGAGTTGACGATCTAATCGAACTAAAGACTCGCAAACGCTCAACAAATTGGCATCGTTCAGCCCTGAGTACCCGCTTTGCCACCTCGGCAAGGAGGCGCGCGGCAACAAACGTGCTGTCCGACTCCAGAGGAGGCCTTTGGATCTTGGTCCTGCCATTACCTCCCCAATGCTAGGTACAGCGGGTGTCAATCAGTTTAAAAATCGCTTGACCCGCAGTAAGACAAACCTTGTAGCCCGGTGCGGAGGTAGGCCTGACAACGTGCTATCTTAACCTGACTAATGTGCCCGAGACATGATCAGAACTCGCCTAAACGCCATACTTGCGAAATTGCGATTTTGGTTACACGGGCTGTCCAATGTTCCTATGGGTACACATCTCGATGACGAGATGACTCGCATGGCAGTAGGCCTGCGGCCGGAAGAAAGCCTAGTAAACCCTCATTACTGTAAATGTGCTCATCTATGAATAAACTGGGACATCACGGGTCGCAAGCACCGTGAGTACATGATGCATTTTCCCGAGACCTTCTAAACCAAACAGAAAAAGTCGAGACCGGTCGAGTCCTGATGCAACAGCAGAAGTGTCAACGAGTGGAAACAAGGTTAGGAGGAAGCACCAGGAGCAACGAGCACGGCTGATGGAGGAGATACCGCGGCAACGCTGCTGCGGCTGTTAACCAGCCACCAGCCGCCATTGAACACGAGAATGCCGTTAGAGAGCAGAACAATGCGAACAACATTCCCAGAATCCCCGAGTACTGCTGGCATCAGTAATGCACCCTTAAAAGGCAAACCGCGGAAACCGGGGCCGCAGTGCAGACAACTGCAGATGGTCTACTGCTCGGAAGCGAGGTGACGGCGGCGCAGGAACTTCCATCCTCTTGACTGACAACCAAGTTGAACTTAAAGAGAAACGTTTAAAGGAAAAACACAGATGGTTGGACTTTCCCTTGTTGCGGGAGGCGGCAGAGTGATAAGAATGTAAGAAAGCAACATAAAAAGTTACAACTTTTTAGTCGGCTGCTGGGTAGTCAACAGCGCGAATGTGTTTACATATGAATGCCACTCTGGTTCGTCAGTCATTGACCTATTTGCAACAGATATGGATAGAAGGGACATAACGTTTGCAGGGGGAAACAATCCATTACAGGAAGGGGCGGGACTTAGAAAGCATATACCGATGGGCATCTGGGTGAAAATTAAGGGGACTGATCAAGAACGGGGAAGGGGGGAAAGCTCAGGAAGAAGGCTTAACGGTAATACTCTATTACAGGGGCTTAACAAAGTATTTCCGGTGCCACATGAGATACACATAGATTGCTACGAACGCAGCCTTGTAGGATTATTAAATTCTGCGATACTACCGGTGCAGAAGAGAAGCGAAAGACCTTGGTTTAGTGAGCGGCGTAGGATGGCCAAGCAGGCCAATAGGTTGACGCGGGAATACGTAAAAATCGTTCCGGTTATGCGGCCGTTGGCCTCGTTGGTTAAACGGTTGGTTAAGGCATCTTACAAAGAAGAAAAGCAAAGGTACTGGGAAAGAAAGAATGGGCAGCAATAAGGGAGGCCGAAGTACGGCAATATACATGGCTGAGGCGAAAGGGGAGGAGGCAATGTTCAGTAGAGACGGGCAGGCTAGTCGAACATTTTAGGAGGATCTTGGCCGGGTCGGATACAACCCCGAAAACGGTGGTAAAATATGAAGGCCCCTGGGATCAAACGACAGAGGAAGCTAGAATTTGGATAGTGAGGGCAATCACTCTTAGGGAAGTAATGGAAACAATCGACAGAGCACCACGGGGGAAGACGCACAGAAATGATTTGATAAGGAATGAACACATGAAAGATACCTTAGTTTTCGCGCCATGCTGGCAAGCTCTATTCAATGAATGCTTAAACACTGGGGAAATTCCACAGGCCTGGAGGGAAGCGACATTAATTGTCATTCCCAAAGGAAAGGGTATAGAAACGGAACCAGAGGCTTGGAGGGGAATAGCAATAAAGAGCTGCCCATACAAAATATTTTCAGGAATAATAGCTAGGAGATTGGAGTCTTTCTTAGAGGAAAGGGGGGTAATACCAGAGGAACAGCATGGATTTAGGAAGGGAAGGTCAACTCACTCAGCAATTGAAGGGCTGCTCGGAGCAATCTGGGATACTCTGTCCAGGCCGAAGGATTGCCTATATGCTATGTTCGTAGATTTAAAGGCGGCGTTTGACATAGCGCCAAGGGATAAAATAGTTAAAGAGCTAGCTAAAATTGGAGTGCCGGGAGCAATGCTGAGGTTGCTCGTCAGCATCTTAAAACAAAACACGGTGCTGATTGACAACGGGGTTGGCATTGCGGGGGAGGTAATTCAAACCACAGGTGTCGCGCAGGGCGATGGACTGAGTCCACTACTGTTTTCCGTTCTTCTGGGTGGGCTCCCCGAACGGATAAGGACGGGCTGGACTCGAGAGTGGGCCAAGATTTTAATGTACGCAGATGATGTAGTAATCTTTAGTTGTAGCCTTTTCAGAGTGAAGCAAGCAATGGATCGGCTAGTTACATTCATGGATCAAATGGTCTTAAAGGTTAATTGGGAAAAGACAGTAGCCATGAAATTCCGAAGGGGCGGCCGTCTGGCCAGGGATGACGTACTTCAAATCAGGGGAAAGGAATTAAAATTTGTAAATAAATTCAAATACCTAGGGCTCACCTTGACAACAAGGGGCAGTAGTTTTCGATCACACATTCGGGAGAGGGTTAGGAAGGCCACTATCGCAGCCGCGGCAATTAAATGTCCACATAAGCTCTCGGTCGATGCAGCAGTAGCCCTTTTTGGGATACAGATAGCGCTTATCGCCACATATGGCATTTCACTAATATGGGATAAGGTGGGAGTAGACGAATTGCGTTTAATCTATGGGGTAAGGTTTTTCTTTCTAAAGAGGGTTTTTGCGCTTTCAAATACATGCAGAAATAGGGTGGTTCACGTGTTGGAAGGTGGCCCACTGCTGACAGAGGAGCTACAAAAACGATGGAATCTGAAGAAGACGTGCGCCTTTGAGGTTTATATGCGAAATTGGCAAACCAAAATTAGCGAGGTAGACATAGGAATTTATGGGACAGCAGCAATGAGAAGCACTGGGTGGAGGGCTAGCGGGGTGAAAGATCGCCATTTAACAACGGCATTTGCAGCCCACGGATTTCATTATGTTCTATGCAACAAGGAGGGCTTCCATGAACCACAAGACGAATGTCGATGCAAAGAATGCTGGAGTAAATGTGATAAATACCACGCCGCGGTTTGTCCGGCGGTTCGGTCCATAGCAGAACTGGCAAAACGCTAGATCGATTGTTGTGTGGAAAACTGTGATGTAACATAAACACACTTACCCAGCCCGGGTGTTAATAAATAAATAATAATAAAAAGTTACAACACATCAGCGATATGAAACGAATATTTTTGTTGCGGTTAATAATTTGCTAGAGATACATTTTACTGCTATCTGCGCCGTGTCGCTAGACGTCGGTGAACTAGTTGTTGTCGCCAAGAAAGGAGGCTGAGGATAGCGCAACGTTGCTAAGGCTAACTTCAGTTGGAGATATCCCGATTCAGCCAAGAATTAGATCAACGATCAACAGTTATCAACAGGGTAATCGCACTAGTTGCGTTGGTGAGATGGTTTTAGTTCCACACCTGGAATGATCTTGATTGAAGACTCCCCAGGGGTAGATTCTTAGCTCCTTTATTTTCATAATTTACATTAAATTGGTTTTGCGCTTCATTTAAAGACAAGTAAAGTGTCTACCTACGTATATGGAGATGATACAAATCTGCTGTTTCGCATCTCGCCCGCTGAGCGTTAAAAATGACAAATTTACTTGGGACATACAAAATCAAGAATATAAACTGTAGTGTCATATTTTGAACAGCTTGGCCTTGTCGAAAGTCCGACAGAGACGAAACTCGTCGTATTGCATCGAGGCTGAAACTGGCCACAGGTAATATACGTTCCAGGTAAGCAGCATACATATTCCTTTCAGTCGAGATTTAAGAAACCTCGGTATCGCGCTTTGTGAGAGGATAAACTGGGACAGGCACGTTTGGTCGAGCGTCAGGGTCTGCTATGCTGTTGTGGAGTCGCCCCGTGGCCCGTCTGAGAAGAGCAAATATATTTTGTTGTTCTTGTTCTTATGTACAGGGCACTCTTGAAATATATTTTCATTTATGGAATCACTCTCTGAAGGTTAACCTTCTCAGTAGCCCTACACCTGCTACCAGTGATCTAGAACATTGCTGTGCAAGCCATTACTGGTCAGCCTCGTCGTGTCGCCATTGTAAGGCAGAAACGGACTATTCAAACGCGATCAACTAGCACATTAGCCGTGTTCGCTCATGAGGCGATTAAACACACACTACCTCTAGATTGTAAATAATATTTTCAATTAAACCTACTCAGGTTTCAGCGATATGAGGGCTAACTGAGAGTTCCGACATTCAGACGCCCTGTTAGAGTCAATACCGCAAACCACATCACACGAGCTCTAACTCAACAACAACCTACGGTCGCGTTTGTGAATCTCAATATTGCTCTCCCCTTTAACACCGTAGAACCCATTTACTAAATCTAAAACAAGTTGCGGACCCAAACCAAGTATGTTCATGTCAGTCAAATTGCCATTTCTCCAATCGTTACATTTAAATGTGAAGTCATGTATATAAATAAACCTGCGTATGTCCTAATAGTTGACCGCCCTGCGATTTTATATTAAACTTGGCACTTTATTAATTAATTTATTCATTAATTGTTGTGAGATACTATTCCAGCTTTAACTTGTCGCAGCAACTAATTCGACACTTGTTTGTCAGGTTTTTGGTTTTGGAGTACGCCGGTTGCTTCGTTAGGCGCTAATTCAAGCTTCTGCAAGGTATCCCCAAACCAATACAGCGGTCTGCAGTCTAGCAGTGTCGTGGATGAAGATGACATTAACATCTACAGCTCTTTCCGACATACCGTTGGAGAGTTAAGCCTCTTCATCTATGAGAAAGGTGAACTCGAGGGGCTCCCATGAGTTCGGTTCCTCTGTCTAAAAGATAACACCCCAAACCATGATTGAACAGCCGGCGTTGACATTCTTCACAATGCGACATGGTGCAACCCGTCTCTTCGTCGCTAGCATTTTTTTTCCGGTCATTTGTTGCCGTTAGCTCAACATCCTGGTCTCATCCGAGAATAGAGCAGCCTGTCATTGGAGAACGCCCGAATTTTTGTGATCTCCCGTGAACTGATATTGTGCATATTGATGAGCTGTAATTTTCTGTGAACGTGTAGGTACGACCTAGGTTCATATTTAGTTGACGAGCTAGAGAACGTTGATTCTAATCAGACATCTAGTTCTCGGCAGTTATTGTTGGCTTCATCATTAAACACTGGCTAGCTGACAAAAAAATAGCTTTATGGAGACTTGGTTATGCGTTTGATATGAGATACATGCGTACAAGACAGATGTAACAAAACCGTGATCGAATGTCCGAACGTGTGAAGTTGGGGGTGTATATAACACAGGACGCATATATATGTATATATATATATATATATATATATATATATATATATATATATATGCCTCAATTATAGATGTACAAATAGTTTGTTCTTTTCTTTCTATTATTGAGCTCAAATTGTATATATATATATATATATATATATATTTGATTTATTGTTTGCTTGGCATGTATATCTAAATACACATGTCACCCTTTTATATCAGGGGCAATATATATGAGGAAGGCAAAATATTTATGTTACGAACTCTACCGGCAAAAGTTGCTCTATTACTTGCTACACCGATTATTGCCCGCAACATAGTTGCCAAACAGTTTCATTCAGCTGGACACATATATATATATATATATATATATATATACTGTAATGTCTGTTTGCATTCATTGCTCGTGCCTTTTGCATACTCTAATTAGTGGCAGACTATGTTTGTAGGCCGAATCATTAGTTGCATTGCGACAATGCCAGTAGCGCTGCGTCCCGTCGTTGGACGGTACAACTTGATTACCACATCAACTACGTCTGGCTATTTACAGGGCGGCAGCAATGAAAGGACTTACATACGTCGGTTAGCACTTAGCTGTAAAGCATAACAACAGAGACATCAAGAACAACAATACCAGCAACAACAACAGATTGACGGAGTGCAGCATGAAATTAAGCGACATTTTGTATCGATCGTCCCGCCTCTACGAAGAGCTATGAGGCTTCTAGGTTGGAAACCGCGAAACGAATAGAAAACAACGACTTCAAAGGCGTCAATTCAATTGTCTTTATGCTATGCTGTTTACAAAAAGCAACAACTACACAAGGCTACTTTAAGCTGACGCCGTTATCGCCGCTTTAGAGAAGCACCGCCAAGTGGAACAGGCTTCTCTAAAAGAGCACAGCTTCGAGGTCTGCTGAGCAACCTCGTGTGTTCACACATATGAAACGTCGGCGGTTTCTTACACATACGTAACAGGTTTTGCAGGTCATAGCTAAGCGGTTTATCCAGGACCGTTACCTAACTTCGTGAGATGATATTTCGGTTCAAGAAGCAATTGTATAAGTTATTGCTGTATTTAAGATCACCATATTTTTCGAACCCAGTATACGAATCTACTATATATATATATATATATATATATATATATATATAGGGTGCGGAAGATAAATCCGCACTAAACGTTATCGCCCGTTTCGCAATTTGTGTCTAAATAAAAACAGATATTTCGGTCAAATTTTTTGTACGTGCCGTTAGAGGCACTTCTGAGGAAAATTTTTATCGCGACCATCATCAGCAATTACACTTTCAGTTTTGGCGCGATAGCGCCCACAGGCCTTCCTCATGGTTTGCGGATTGAGATTCTTGAACGATTTGACAATGGCTCTGCGTAGCGCTTCTGTATTTGCATGTCGAGACTTGTTAGACTCTTGCTTAACAAAAAATACTTACCTGGTGCCGGGACCTCCGTGATCAAGAAGGCGGAGACCCCAGGAGGAGGCCTTGCCATTGCACTTCGGCAGGGCTGAGACCTGCCACTCTCCCAAACTGGGAAAGATGGGGCATGTAATTTTTGGTAGTGGTAACACCGGTCATTTTTCGGGTTGTGTTTTTGGTCAATTGTGAAGATTTTTCCGTCAGAGAAGAATCAAAGATGTCCCGCCGTTTCGTGTCCCAAAAACGTGAGGATGAGATGGCAGCAAGTCATCCTCGTGTTTTCCGCGACCTGAGACAACATCTGTCTGACTTTGAACGTGTAAGACCTGTAGCGCAGTTCTTCGTTGATAATCCGACGCATAAAACAATCACTCATATTGAATTTAATCGCTAAACGGCGCATCGATAGACTTGGATCCTTAGAAACGCAGTTTTGCACCATTTTGATCACTTTTGCCGTCCTCACTTCTCGTCGGCGGTTGTGAATCTTCCTTCCAGGGGTTGCACCACCTAGCCCTGTCTCTAGTGCACCCTGTAGTGTCGGGCAATGTCGTAGACCGTTTTTCTTTTAAATCCAGTGATGTTGACGATTTTGGCTGGTCGATGTCCGGCACAAAGCAATTGGATAACGGTTGTTCTTCGGTCATATTCTGGGCCCAGGTTGCGGCGGCCGTCCATGATGACAATGCGTTTTTGTTTTATTGTGAGTGGGCTGTCTGCTCACTCAAACCGAACTGAATTAACGCATTTCGTCTATGCAGGGTAGCCCGCCAAACGTTGTGCGGATTTATCTGCCGCGGTTTGATATCGATTCTTGTAGTTATAATTACATCAACAAATGTGTGCGTAGTGAATGCTCGATTGAGCATAATATACGCTCGGAACCAGGTCGGTCGTGCCTAGAAATCGGATCCCTTTCGAGCTTTCGGGCTGACTCTGTTCAATTTGCTGGCTTCATCGCAAGTCATAAGGTAATGTGCTATCGCATATCGTAGTGGCTGCAAGCAATGCATGCAATCTAGTATCGCAGAGGCGACTGGCCGACCACGCGGGCTTGCAGACGCCTTGCTTAGAGTGTCAAGCCTAGAAGGGTGCTTTATAATGGCTCAAAGTTACCCATCGTATTTTCTTTCCGCATGAGGGTGTCGCTGACAAATATAACCCTAAGCTTTTCGTACTGGCTGCCTCACCTATGAATCTGAAAACCTGGCCAAGCGCAGATATGCATACGGCAGGCTTATTTGGGCAAGAAATGCAAGATTATACTGAGGTTGCGCGGGTTCTAGCAGGTTAGAGCGAATTATTCCGAAGCGGTTATCGGTAGAGCTGCGTATTGTCCCCCGGCTTCCGTCCAAAAAGGCCCGCCGCCCGAGCCTTAGGGCCGCTGTAGTCTGGGGGATTTTACCTGCAGCGGGGGTTAACTTTCAGATCGTTCTACTCAAGCCCAGAGTAATATCGAAGGCACAGAGAAAGAGGCGCGGTAACACCTCGCCTACAGGCAGAATCTCCCCCCCCCCCCCCCCCCCGCCACCGCCAGATCCCGAGAACAAGTCCCGCGCGACCAGTGACAAAGGCTTGTCGCTCTTGGGGCTGGCTAAACTCTTCTTCTTCAGCGTGGGACTTTCACTTACTAAAAGCAATACTCCCCACCTCTGCAAGAGTTTAGAAATGTGGCCTCATGCTCAACCGGCCCGTGTTTCTGACCACGGCTCGCGAATTCAAGAAAGTGCATCGAGCCACGCGTCAGGGTGGCACGTTTCGTCACCCGATCGGATCAGATGTTCCGGTGAGTTTAAAGCTGACGCGCTACTGGATCGGTGCTCGCACCCTCACATACCATTTGGTATGTGGTAATGCGAACGTTGGCTGTACCGCGGCAGACTGCAGTATGAAATTGAGCACTTAACAGCTGCCTGGCCAGGGCATCAATAAAGACCTCGGTCGGAAAGGAGTTAATAACCTAAAGCGCCGTTTGCTGAAGAGAAGCGGCTGGCAGCCGCGTGGCCTGTAGAGGCCGTGGCCATATTCGTATCTGCACTAGAGGCTATCTCAGTCCTAGGAGGATGGCTAGATCACCTTGGGTATCCGTTACCACCCCTTTCATCGCTACTCGGAAGAGAGGCTGACTTTGTTTGTGAGGTGTTTCCTAACGTCCCTAAAAATAAGGTGTCGTGAAAAACCGGTCCTTCTCGTCCCGAACACTAACCTTTATTTGGGCGGCTAGAACAGGACGAGGTGGCACAATGCCGTTCGGAGGTGAGCTCTTTGAAACACAAGAGGCCCCATTGTATAGCGCGATAGGAACAATCTGGGTGGCCAACATCACCAGCATTGCGAGGACGCGCTATAGGCTCCCCTCCACGGCGCTCAGAGGCGGCATATAGTTAGGAGTTTAAAGCGGGGCCAGCTGCCAGGTGCAATGTATGCTTTACGACCTTTCTCTGAACTTCATTTAAAGGTTTGTCTATATTAAAAGAAGGCCTCTGGATCCCAACTGAGATCCCAGTGTCGCGCAGGACTGTTTCCGTCCCAAGCGGTTGCTTCGGCAATGCCGGTAGGAAGGCAAACTGCCCCGCCAGCGTCGCCAAAGCTCTAAACAATCTAGGAGCGGGAATACCCTCAAAAGATGTAGGAGCCCTGCGCAGACGTAACCTTGATCTTGAGATATATCCTCGCCGATGCTGGATCAGAGGGGCACACGGTACGCAGATCGCCCCAGGATCGACAGGCTGAGGGAGCTTCTGTGCCGGAGCCTTGTCCCGCCCCCGGTGCGCGGTATCCAGTGCAGCCTAGCAGATTTTAATATCTCTCATCTGTCTCCAGACGGGTCTTCAGAACAACCAGCCTGCTGGCAACCACCGCGCCGTGTATCGGATCGGCCAAGCTCTTCGTTCGTGGCTACGACTAAGTTTATAGCGTCAGTCGGTCCATAGCCGACGCTGCCTAGGGCGGCCATTGCTCGAAGACCCTAGACAACAATATCCGGAACTTCCGGGCGGAAGGGAGACGTGGGGGTGGCGGAGAGTCAGACAATGAAAACCGCAACTCGATAGGCCACTCGTACGCCGCGGAACTGCATTGTTAAACCTCAGCTTACCCACTAATGCACGCCAACAAACCCTACTCCTCGTTTTGTAGGGTACCCTAGGGTTGCCCGACGCGCTTGCCTTGTCGGAGATAGCCCTTGCGGCCTTCTTAGCGGTTTAGCAGCGAATGACGGTAAATGGCTGATTCTAGCCAGCGGAGCGTGCGATTTTCTCATACAACCCTGTTGCCGGATAAGCAACAGGGCAATTCCCTTAATAAATGGCTGGTCCCTACACTAGTCTCTCTGTAACAGTGCACACGTAGGCAGAGAAACAGATGTTATGTACCACCTTTGGTGTTTACAAAAAACTATATATATATAGGCAGCGCATGCCTTTACGTATCGCCTCATTGGCAGTCCTACAAACAAGTGCATAGCGCAACACTTTTTTTTAATTCTCCGGTAGGAGCAATACAAAGCCGTCCTATTTCTGTGCTCACAAAGAATTGCAATAAATCCTTTCACAAATCATATGCTGGACTCTGTCTATGTAATGTTTGAAAGCTACTAGTCAGTAAGAGACCAACATAATCCATTTCACTGTGCTTATGTCGAGTTGGCTCAAACTGGAACCATATTCGTTTTCTAAATAAGCGAGTACGCACACGAATATATATATATATGGATACGTAGATCGCTCGTCTACCTGTGCACGAGAGCACTGCGGTCGTATCGCTTAGGCGGAAGTTGTTTTCGGTCATGGCAAAACTTTTGCCCAAGAAACGGCGTTCTGTTAATGTTAGCCGGGGTCGTTGAGGGGATCGGGGCATGCATTGGAGTGGGAAGGGGAGCCAGCAGTGGCCGCACTTAATTACAACTGAGAAACAATTTCAGCATCTGGCACCTACGTACATTGCTGCCCTCCATACGTGCGTACCTTTTGCGTTGACCTCTTTCCTAACACTACCGTACTAATTGGCATCAACTCGCGTATTGGTTGGAAGTTGGCAGAGTCAATGGTCACCGAGCGGTCCGGTCAACCTCACCGGATATTGACCTTACGGCAGCACAGCGTAATTGCCTTGTCGTCTTCGTCGGTAGTTAGTTGCTAACTTCCGACGGCTCTCTAACGTTCAGCAATCGCTTTGCAAAGCTATCCTAAGCTCTACGATGTAATAATACGTATAACAACAGAAGCCGTAGTGGCACCATCAAAAACGCAATGCGGCAGTGGCTGCTGCACTGTCGCTTGATATATGTACGCACGCACATGGAGGTCCTACATACATACATATACATATGTACGTAGGACTTCCATGTGCTCCTACATACATACATATACAAATGTACGTAGGACTTCCATGTGCTCCTACATACATATACATAGCGGCATTAACAAGCTTCCGCAAAATGACGGTACCATAGGAAAACCAACGCCTCAGGCACCAGGACCCTCCTGGGTGAAGCCCCAAACAGATGCAACCTTATTTTAAAAGGGCAGCGCCCGGCTGTGCGCGGATTGACAAGTATATTTGTACACGTTTTATAAATATAAATATAAATAAATAAATATAAATATAATATAAATATAAATATAAATAAATATAAATATAATATAAAAATATAAATCTAAATATATATAAAGAAATATAAATATAATATAATCTAAATATAAATATAAATATAAATTATTAAATATAATATAAATATAATATAAATATAATTATACCGCGTTGCAAAAAATTAGCAACTCATGTTTTTTGGTGATAATTTCGACTTGATTTATTTGAATGGCTTAAAATGTAAGGGCGTGATGTACATGACAAGCCACGTGTATGGTTAATTTCGTTGAAATCTCGAATCGGTTCATACAAAAAATAAAAGTGTGAAAAACAGTGTTGCAAAATATTAGCAACAACAACGTCTTACGATGTATTCGATTATTAGTAGGGCTGTATGACTTATTTGACACGACAGAAACGGGTTTTCCGTCTCTTCTTCTGAATCAAATCGTAAACTCGGTCTTTTATTGAGCTGTTGAGCTGTTGTAAGTACGGAAGTGGAATATCAGTCCATGCTTGCTGGACAGCTCTTTTGAGGTCCGACAAATTATCATATTGTCGACCATTTGCGTAAATCTGCTTCATCAAATGTCCCCTAAGATTTTCGATAGGATTCAGGTCTGGACTCAATGCCGGCCAGTCAAAAGTGGCACTCTTTGTTCTTGAAAAAAGGCTACAGTGCTAGCGTATGTATGAAATGTGGCGTTGTCTTGTTGAAAAAGGACAGGTCCCCCAATTCTTCTGAAATGGGCTTCTAACTGGGAACCGACGATACGCTGGTACTTGTCGGAATTGTTTCGGCCCGCAATCGCGACTAGATCAGACTTCCCATTATCCCAGACTTCCCAAACGCGCCCCAATATTTCACAAAACCACCACCGGCCACATGTTTCGAGAACAATTTTTTAGGTTCCGTTCGTAAGTCATGCTAATAGTACTGACAGCCGTCAGGGCCATCGAGACTAAATTTCTTTTCATCCGAGATGACGATGTTTTTCCACTCATTATCCCAAGTTTGCAACACAGGTTTTTCACATTTTTTATTTGTTGTATAAACCGATTGTGAGATTGCAACGAAATTAACACCATACTCGTGTTTGTCATGTACATCATACCCTTAAAATGTCAAGCTATTCAAATAAATCAAGCCGAAATTATCATAAAAAACATAAGTTGCTAATTATTTGCAACGCACTTTATATATATATATAGTTGCCCAGAAAAAAATTAAAGGCAACATTGGGAATAGTAGAGCTCGTTAAAAGAAACATTTTTGCCAATGAAATGTGGTTTCTGAGAATTCTTTTTCCGAAGTGAGTGTGATATTACTAAAATCTATTACACTAGTGTCGTTGCTCGTCAAAGGAGCACAAAATTTGCAATTGCGAGACCGCACTTTCGCAGGCCGGCGTGTTATGTTCTTCAGAATTTTCCCCTATAGAAGAACTGGTTGTCTCGCAAATGCACATTTTGTCCTCCTACGTCAGACAACAACGCTAGTATCACGAATTTTAGTATTTTCACTCTCACTCCGAAACAAGACTTCTTAGAGACCGTAGATCCGTTAGAAACAATATTTAGGTTAACGAGCTCTACAAAATCCGATGTTTTAATTCTAGTCTATTCTGCGTGTCCTACGGGCTTGTTATCGCCATGAGGGATACTTTTCTTTGCACAGAGAGACGGACCTAGTGTTTCTCAACAGTCCTTATGGCAAACTGGCTGGTTGACTTTTGGCAGTATGGTTTATTTAATTCTTATTAAGCACCGTTTAAAGAAAACGCGATCAGCAACAGGGATCGAAACGGCGACACCCCCCTAGACGGCAGCCTACATCTTTTTTGGGCTGACTATTAGCCAACATTTAACGTCCACGGACGCAATGCATCCGCATTGGTTCGTAAGATGGACCTCATGCGTACAGATGTGCAATAATGGCGGGGATCGAACCCGTGCACCTATGTGTTGCCTCCGGCCGTAAGGCGCACCTCTTGCATCACGCTACGATCGGCCGCCTCGGCTCCAATTGAGAACGCGTTTGCCATAGTGTGATCATCTCTCGTGTGCATCGAACCTTCGTCGACGCCTTTTCAGTCGATAAGTTATCCAATTAGTCAAAGGTGGTCAAGACGCCACCCTGTGTCCAGTGCACTAGCCTGCTGGACCACGTGGCCACTTTACCTTGAGTTCGAGCGATGCTCATGACGTCTTTCTGTCTCATCTCGAGGCAAATCACAAGAGATCGTGAGAGCAATCATTTACCATCTGAATACAGCACATAGCACGATATGTACTTTTTTTGCATATACCAACAATACGATGTATACGACGACAAACATACACACTGTAGCTAGTTGCTGCTCACGTTTGCTATAAACATGCCGGCTGCATGCCTCTGTGAAATTTAAAAACAAACAAAATTGAAATGAGTGCGTGTGCATTTGTATGAAAAAATTGCACCTACCGAACGGTCTGCTGCTTTTGTGTGAACGTACAGCTCGCGAACAAGGACGTCGTCAACCCCAGTCGACGTATCCGTAGCACGTATCGCAGCGTCGCACTGACGATAACGAAAGGGGTGCTGAGGGGGGGGGGTGCATGTACAAACTGCACGCGCCGACACATTCGCTCTGGTAAAATGCCTCCTTAATCCAATCACACGTAAGCTATTTACCTCTCTGGCCCGTTCACTTTCTGTCCCTCTTGCTCTCGCTGTCTCTCTCTCTCTCTGTTGTCTCGCATACCCGTACCTCTAACATACTCGCGCACCAACATGGAATCTCTCTCCATCTACGTGCATGTATATGGTTGTGTTCAACAATTTTTTTCACACGCATCTAGGAGAGGTTGGACGTTTAGTCGTAGACCGCGCGTTGCTCATGCGTGACAGCCAGCGATTACCGATCGTCGTTTGCATCACGTCATCAGATTACGTTAGTGGAGGGGTTAGTTATAAAGTGCATCGTTCGTGCGACGGTTTGGTTTTGGGGAGACGACGGGCTACAGGTTTGACTGCGGTGGTGGTGGTGGCGGCGCCCGGCGCCCTGCGTTCCGCAGTGCAAGTGTAAGAGTTTGATCGCCCAGAGGCGCCAAATGTTTGTGTGTGTGTCTCCAATAAACCAAGTAACTAACGGAAAAAAGGCGGGGAACGCAAATATTCCACGAAAGCTCCAGAAAGCCAGCAGCTCATTCACTCACCACTTTTTTGTTCGCCGTACGTCTGCACACTGGTTACTAGCTACCTAGTTGCTTATCGAAAGTGCTTTTCCACCTCTCAATCATCGGGGAAATGGTCCTTTTCAATTGGTTTGGTTCTCCTATAGTTTGTCGAGTTGCTCAACAAACTGTCAAAAAAACTCAAGAGATTTACATGAAGCCGTCATAAATTAGGCTTTTCTTGCAGGACGGTGAGTACATCCTGACACACATTCTTAAAATTCTGCAGTGTAATAATGATGAGACACTCGCCAATGTTGCTGAAACCCTATCTATAAAAAATACTCTGCTTGGGCTGCCCGGACGAGCTTGATTGAGGCCGCTCCTATGCAGTTCAACCGGCGATAATGAGCAATATTTGCTGGTCTTTAAGTATAAAGGTTACGACACATTCGGTAACAAAAGGGTCGCCGGAATTTCTTCTCAAGGCCAGCTCGCTTATTCTCAAACATTAGGTAGCGCAAATAGAGATTGCGCAAAAACCTTATATATAAATATACAGGGTCATTCATATCGTTATGTACTTATTTCGAGGTTTGGTAGAACTCAGCAAGAAAATATTTTTTCTCAATTGCGGGAGAACGCGGAAACGTCTTGTTTAGGAGAGAGAGTGAACTTTATAAAGGTAGTTATCCTGCCTTTTTTCTCCTACATAACTGTGCGAAATCTAAGGTTGCGGGAGAACCAGCCAACGCATGAAGGAACCGATTATAGCAGCGTGTTTGGCGGAAAAGTCTGCGCTTCGGAAGACACTTCACTAGCTTGTGTAGCGAAAAGCGAATAGCCAGATTAAGGAAAGTCATAAAAAGTCGATATGTTACGTTGACGCTTTTTCGTGAAAAATCGTAAACTTTTTCCGTTACGACCCAAAAAGTGCGTCCAAAAGACCAAATTTAATGCCTATCATTTTCGTATCAAAATGATGGTGCTGCGTTACGTAGTTGTCAAGTAACTAAGCTTTTTTGATAGCCATATCGCAACTGAAGGCATGCATATTTGCATAGGGTGTATGCGAAAGTTAGGTACAAATTTCGAGGTTTGGTAGAACTCGGCAAAACAATGATTTTTCTTAGTGGAAGAAGGGAGCGGAAGCGTCTTGGCAAAATGTTACGGTTCTGAACGTGAAAACTTGCACGTAAACCATAACAACTATGACTGTCGAAAAAGCTTAGTTACTTGACAACTTTGTAACGCAGGACCATAACTTTGATACGAAAATGGTGGGCATTCAATTTGCTATTGCTTGAGAGTGGTCTTTTTGACGTACATTTTTGGTCGTAATGGAAACATTTTACGATTTTTCATCAAAATCGTTAACGTAACATATCGACTTTTTATGACTTTCCTTAATCTGGCGGTTCGCTTTTCGCTACGCAAGCTAATGAAGTGTCCTTCTTTGTGCAGAATTTTCCTCCGAACATGCCGATATGATTGGTTCCTTTATGCGTTGACTGGTTCTCCCACAAACCTAGATTTTGCACAACTATGTAGAAGAAAAAGGCGGAATAACTACATTTATAAACTTATCTCTCTCTCTTTCCTAAACAAGACGTTTCCGCGTGCTCCCTCCATTGGGAAAAATTATTTCCTTGCCGAGTTCTACCAAACCTCGAAATAAGTACATAACGATATATATATATATATATATATATATATATATATATCTTATTTAGGGGCATTCTTCGAAAATAGTGCATACTAGAACAAAATTCCGTTTATCAAGCATAGCATATAATTACCAGGGAAACGATCTACAGGGTAGCGAACGCGCAGATCCTAATATATCACATTACAATGTATAGCCCAAAAGTTTGGAAATTACGAACGAAAACAGATGCGTCAGGTAATCAACGGCCAAAGAGCGCCTCATCGAAATACAGATAGCCCTCCCCACCTGATAATGGGGGCGCAACCAGGATGCACTCGCGTTCTTCGCTGACACACTAGGCAAAGCGAAGAGGGTGAAGATATAAGTGGTGGAAAATAAGTAGTAGAGAACGGATGATCTACGATCGGAATACAAGACAGGGCTCCTGAATTTGAATAATGCTATCAGCCAGAGCAAGTTTTAAGATAGCTAGAATCCTTTGATAAATCAAATCAATCGGGGCGTGTGTGGAAAGCCCTATATGATTATAATAAGCAACATGGACACGAGGGCATTGTAACTTCACTGATTGTATTCAAGGAGATAATAACATCAACTGAAAGTGTGACAGCAGGAATGCTACTGATCTACGCGGCATGCTTGTGGAGGCGATACAACTCGTGATGAAGGAATGTTAATTGAACTGCAAACCGATTATAGACTCTCTACTAAAGGACTTGAAATGCAGCAATGGTCGCTTGGAACTGGCAGAAACCACTACAACTCAGCCGACATCTTGTCACCGGCTATTCACTTTACGGATTTCACCATAAACTCTGCCATTGAACAGACTTCCACGATCCTGACGTAGGTTGTGCGCCGCTTATGCAAACAGCCGTGTCCTACCTACCAGCTCGATATGGACACAACACCGACGCAGCACCGATGACCTATTAGAGAACAATTTCTCTTACGCAGTTAGCTTGAATTTGTTTTATTATATATGTTTATATTTACGATTTTCCTTAATATGTCTATTTGTTTTTCGCTACGCAAGCTAGCGAAGTGTCTTCCACTGTGCACAATTTTTCACACAGCCGACGTCAGAATCGTGAAAGTCTCTTCGGTGGCAGAGCTTATGGTGGAATCCGTGAAGTGATTAGCGGGTGACAAGATGTCGGTAGGATTGCTGTGGTTTTTGCCAGCTCTACGTGACCATTGCTGCATTTCCAGTCCCTTAGCAGAGAATCCATAATCGTTTTGCAGTTCATTTAGCATTCCTTTACCGCGAGTTTGATCGCCTTCAGGAGCATGCCGCGTGTTTCGGTAGCATTCCTTCTGCCATCCTTTCAGTTGATTTTAATATTTCCTTTCTATTATTTGTATACTACCAGTGGGGTTACAATTCCCTCGTGCCCATGTTGCGCATTATAATCATATAGGGATTGATTTATCAAATGATTCTATCTTAGAACTTGCTCTTGCTGATAGTCTCATTCAAATTTTGGCACTTTGTCTTGTACTCAGATCATAGATCATCCGTCTTTCTTTACCGCTTCTTTTCCACCTAATAGGTCTTCACCCTCTTCGGTTTTCCGCGAGCTGTAGTGTGTCGGCGAAGAACGCGAGTACATCCTGTCTGCGCCCTCACTACCGCGGGGCATTACCTGTACTTCGATGTGGCGCTCTTTGGCCATTGATTACCTGACGCATCTGGTATTTCGTTCGTAACCTCCAAATGTTTTGCGCTATACATCGTAAATGTGATATATTAGGATCTGCGTGTTTGCAAACCCTGTAGATCATGTCCGTGGTGATAATATGTTTTGGTTGATAAACAGAACTTGGTTCTAGCATATATTTCCAGTATTTTCGGAGAATGCCATACATGTGGTGCAATAGATAAATTATCACTGAAGGACTGCAGCGTTTTGTGCCACTGACATAAAAGGGTGGTATGCGTACACTTATTAAGCAAATAAAAATGCAATCAATCAAGCAATCATGTTAGTCCGACTTTGCATCATTTAAGGAATGCCCGCTTAACACATATCTTGAAATTATACGCCGACTTAAGTCAGCAGGGAATGAGTCGGCTTAGGTCAGCAGGGAATGCCAAAACATATTTGTTTTTTTAGGAAGGAAATCCGTCTGGGCGAATTTAATTTAGGAATCCTATTCATTAAAATAGTGGCCCGAATAAACGATACTTTGTAGAGAGGCTGACATCAATAAGTTCACAACATCTAAGAACCTAAAAGAAGCAAGAACCTATATCTAATAAAAGGAAGCACTGCCAGGAATTGTATATAATAACGACCACAAAGATAATGTCGCAAACTAAATTAAGATGGCAGACGATGCTTGATCGTCGCCTAAGCGACCGGGCCACGTTATTAGAAAAATCCTTTCGGGGCTGACTCTCAGCCAAGATTTAACGTCTATGAGACAGCTTTTTGCATTGCTTCATAGACGGACCCCCATAAATACAAATGTGCAACGGTGGGGCTCGAACCCGCGCACCTATGTGTCTCCTCCGGTCGCGAGGCGCAGACGCATGCCACTACGCCACCGAGCTCAACGGGTCACGTTGTTAACGCACTGCCTAACGTCGCAGGAGGATAACCTCATGAAGTGACGGCAGTCTGAGTGAATCGGTGCGGAACAAGAGGGTACTGGGCTCGTGTACGCCCTCTGACACTGGTATAGACTGTGTACAGATGTCAAAGCTACAATGATAATATAGTGTATAGCGAACATAAGAAAGGCTCAGGTAGGCACGTGCATTTGCTGTCAACGTGGATCACATGTTTTTGTTTCCGTACAAGGCTTCTAAGAAGGCGAGACAGAAAATTTGTTCCTGACAAGAAGACTAAAAACCTACTCTAAATGTTCCGCCTAAAAAGGACTGGGACTCAAGGACTGCTTTGTTGGAATTTGCTATGAGAACAAAGAAGAGGATAGAAAAAGATAGGTAAGGCGCCCAATAACAGATAGAACAATACGGCCAGCGGTTCTTTACGTCCATTGAACCTGTACTAGAGTTGACTTGGATATATATACAAAGCTTAGTAGGTTTTAGTCGAATACAAAGTCCCGAATGACTAAATGTCTCAGGCATCACGTGTCTTTGTTCTTGGGCTTTCTAGAAAAACAATCGTGTATACATATAAGATGACACTCAAGCCAGTTAACTATTCACCTGGCTAACAGCGTCTTCATCCAATAATGCAGTTTATTTGTACAGACATGTTCCTTAAGTGACAGAAGAAATTGTGCCCATGACTATTGCGACTATGCGAGTGTCTTTTTAAAATGATCTCACGTTCTTGAAGGGCTAGCCGTTTCTCCTTGCATAGGCCGCAAACAAATTGGTCGTTTAATAAACCTGACTTCTACAATAAATCCAGAACCCTCTCCAGTTACTTATGCGCGAAAAGCATGAAAAGTCATGGAAATATGACCGGTTTATTCTGGAGAGAACCTCTGACTCAGATGCCTTTCTCTATTCGCCTTTCTTTGCTTGGACGGGGATTGACCTGCTACAAGCGTTTCTGGTTGGTGCACCGTAAAAATAAGACGGCTGCAGCAATTCCCGACATTTTAATGATTGACCAATGATTTGGTTAGGCAGCTGGCCAAACATTTACAACGCGATTCCTACGCATTGCCTTCTATGTATCGTAGTCCCTCCAGTAGACTCCAGAATAGAGACAGTTCGAGACGGTTTAAGATTATGGGCAAGCGTGAATGATGAAACCCGTCTGTAGTAAATAAATGTTGTAATATAGTAGACCGACTAATGGCTCCAGTACAAGGATTGCATAGGGTATGAATACCAGGACGATCCTTCCTGTCCCCCTTCTCTCTACTTTTTTCCCTTACCTTGCGGTCCGTATAACCTGCTGTTCTGTGCAAAAACCACAAAACAATGGGCAAAAAAGAAGGAATTTGAAGCTGTTTGCTTTATCAGCCGTGTTTCTATCTGATAAAGGGGATAACTCTGTAAGCAAACGTATTTGTTGAAAATAGTCTAATAAGTCCGCACAGTGGCTGTCAACAAGCTCAACTCAACAAACTGAAAATTATGTCTGTAATTCTATCTGTAAATAGATTCTCAAGCATACCAACAAGAACACACGTGCATTTTGCTGCTGGCTCCCCGCGGAAGCCCGTTTTGTAATTGTTTGGTGTGCAGTACAGCAATGTTTCGTCGCTTTTCACTGTACGTTACTGCTGTACCATCGATAAATGTATACTACTTCCGTCATAGATATCTAAAAGGTCTCGCTATGTCAAGGTAAATGATCACAACAATAGCTCGGGACTCTGTCTGGGGTTTAATTCAATTATTTTTAGGTCCACTTCTAATTTAAATGTTTACTTGAAAATTAACCTTGGTCATCAATAATTGATAATAGATTGTAAAGAATGCGCATTTATTGATAAATTCAATTCTTTGGTTCTGTATGTTATGATCAGATGTGCTCCTGAGTGAAATGTCAATAATATCTAGGTATCGATATGTGCGGCTCAGACAACCCGATATCTAAGTCGATTCTTAGCAATTTTCTTTCATTTTGTTGAGAATTTTTAGGAGTGCTTTATAAGGGAATTAGCTTCACTAACCGATGTATGGTTTACATATTGCGTAAAGCAGAAACACATTTGCAAATGTGTATATTCATCGTGGTTGTAAAATTCGAGTCGACGTAACCGCTCTATCGCATGGCTGGAGGTGATATAAATCAGATTGTAACTGGCAGAGCTTGCGCAAGCACAACGAAATGATTTCATAGAACTTCTTTCGAAGACTTTTTTCGACGAAGAAGAGAATTTTAATGGGTAAGCTATGCACGGCAAGTCGTTAGCGGTTAGGCTATTTTCATAAGTGCAGCACTTCCACGAACTACATACACACAATTGCCTGGGTTTCATGAAACAGCGGGTCAATGTCCTCCATCTTATTCTCTCATTCAGTAATGTGTTTGTTGGTAGCTACCGTTTTCTGTAGAACGTGGAATTTCTATAGGTCCTCAACAAGATGCAGCGGAATGCTTGATGCATACACGTCACGAGCAGCTAGCGTGACTAGTGTGGGACTCACAAACCTACCCAACCCGTATTTTCCCTCCCCTTCCGGGCTCGATATTACTTTAGCATAACTTCGAACAGCAATGCTTATATACCAATCGTAATTTGTTTTAAACTTCTTTCAGGGTAAAAATGACTTCAGATTCCGCTTCACCCAGGATTCTGTAAGTGTTATTAGCTTAGTAGCAAAAGGTTCGATGCTTTATTATAAATCCGCACCTGCGCCGTTTCATTTAACAGTCTTACCTTAGGAATGACATTAAGAGATCTAAATAGATACAATTTGCGGTTATAGATTAAGTATTGCAATGTCGACATTCACTGTCACTGGTTTCAATATTATTCCCATAACCTCAGAAACAATGTTAATTTGCGTTCTAAAACATCGCACACACCTGAAGATTAACTAATACAACATCTTGGAATTTACTAAGAGAGTATTACTTAGCTATAAAGTTATTCCTTAGTTTATATGTATGGGTATCACGACCAAGTAACCTAGTTTATTGCCGCGCTTCGTTAATGCAGTGATTTGTTGGATGAGCACAACTTCTATTTCCTATACTGTGCAGTTGTCTATGATACTCCAACTTATTCAACGTGAGCATTTTTTTATTTGGTATGAATATTTTACAAAGGAGTGGCTTCGTACTGTATAAAATATATCAAGTCAACTGAACTATTGAGTGCTATTAGCTGGTGATTTTGGCTTCACTAGTAGGCCGTAGGAATTATGCAGTTATAAAATAATCACAGGCAGAACGCACAATATATTATAAAACATCATTACGCAAATCCTAGATACATTACGCATCGATCCGAAGCGCAGATGGCATAATAGAGATACACAGTCTATAGCCAGAAACATCATTAACACTTAAGTTGAACTTAGTCGAAGCTGGCATATAACTGCTTTGCTCTGACACAACCTCAGATTGAGGTTCCTCCTGAGGTAAAAGCGTCCTAATGTACAGGCGCTACCGCTGGTTGCTATATCAGGTCAACATGCCTGTTGCAAGCACACACGTTTTTTTTAATCAATAATAAATCTGTGCGTCTCTCTAAAAGTGTCCGTGTTTTTGCGATCTCTAGCAAAACACCGACCTGTCTGAATATGAAGTAATTTTTAACGCTGAAACTTTAATATCGTTGCCTATTATCGATATACGTGTGCGGTACCAGCTTTGCGGCGTCCCATTGCACTTTTTTCAAAATGGCGGCTCTAAAAACCTAATGAACGTTGCCCTCGAAAATGCTTTGCGTGGTTTTATGTCGGGAATTTTATCGTTAAGGACTCAAAGCCATGGCACAGTTTAATAATGCACGAGCCACGACTTTTTTTTTCTGAGAACCAAATTTGCATCACGCGTATTGTAGTCGTAAAAAAAGTGTCCTGTAGTATTGTTATGCAGAATCATTGCGTTAGTGCTTGGCTTCAGCACGAATTGAGCAAGTAACTTGCGACACAACGGTCTGTTACTATAAATCGACAAATAGCATTCTTTGCCGAGCAAAGCCCCTCAGAGCCCCGACCTAATGCTATTAATTCCCGCACTTTCCGTTATTTTCGTATACCTTTGTACATATTTGCAATTTTATATTATCTCTAACTTATGCTTGATTTTTCAATAATATATATATATATATATATATGTTTATGTATATATATATATATATATATATATATATATATATATATACAGGGTCATTCATATTGTTGTGCACGCAATTCGAGGTTTGATAGAACTCGGCAAGAAAATAAGTTTTCCCTATGGAGGGAAGACGTGGAAACGTCTTGTTAGGAGAGAGGGTGAAGTTTATAAAAGTAGTTTTTCTGCCTTTTTTTTCCTACATAGTTGTGCGAAATCTCTGTTTGCGGGAGAACCAGTCAACGCATAAAGGAACCGATTACACCGGCGTGTTCGGAGGAAAATTCTGCACAACGGAAGACACTTCACTAGCTTGCGTAGCAAAAAGCTAATACCCAGATTAAGGAAAGTCATGAAAAGTCGATATTTTACGTTAACGCCTTTTCATGAAAAATCGTAAATGTTTTCCATTGCGACCAAAAATGTACGTCCGAAGGACCACTCTCACTCAATTGCAAATTTAATGCCCATCATTTTCGTATCAAGGTGATGGTGCTGCGTTACGTAGTTGTCAAGTCACTAAGCTTTTTCGACAGTCATAGTTGTTATGTTTTACGTGCAAGTTTTCAAGTCCAGAACCGTAAAAATTTGCCAAGACGTTTCCGCCCCCTCCTTCCACTAGGAAAATTTATTCCCTTGTTGAGTTCTACCAAACCTCAAAATATGTACCTAACTTTCTCATACGCCCTATGGAAATATGCATGCCTTCGCTTTCGATATGGCTATCGAAAAAGCTTAGTGACTTGACAACTACGTAACGCAGCACCATCACCTTGATACGAAAATGATGGGCATTAAATTTGCTATTGCGTGAGAGTGGTCTTTCGGACGTACATTTTTGGTCGCAATGAAAAAAATTACGTTTTTTCATGAAAAGGCGTTAACGTAAAATATCGACTTTTCATGACTTTCCTTAATCTGGGTATTAGCTTTTTGCTACGCAAGCTAGTGAAGTGTCTTTCGTTGTGCAGAATTTTCCTCCGAACACGCCGGTGTAATCGGTTCCTTCATGCGTTGACTGGTTCTCCCGCAAACAGAGATTTCGCACCACTATGTAGGAAAAAAAAGCAGAAAAACTACTTTTATAAACTTCACTCTCTCTCCTAAACAAGACGTTTCCACGTCTTCCCTCCATAGGAAAAACTTATTTTCTTGCCGAGTTCTATCAAACCTCGAAATGCGTGCACAACAATATGAATGACCCTGTATGTATATATATATATATTAGGTAAGTCAAAAAGTTCGTCGGCTTTTTTACCCGATTTTAAAGAGCCTTATTTATGCAGACAACAGTATTTTTATTCAACTATATATTGACCGTTTTGTTCGATAACCTTCGCCCATCGCCTCGGTAGATCCATGATTCCTTTCTCCCAGAACGTCTTGTCCTTCTCGTCGAAATACTGAGTGAGGTGATTTTTTATAGCCTCCAAAGATTCAAATGTTGTGCCATCAAGGGAGTTCTGGAGAGACCTGAACGAGTGATAATCAGATGGTGCGAGGTCGGGACTATAAGCTGGGTGCAGCAGCACATCCCAGTCAAACTCCGCCAATTTTTGCCGGGTGGCCAAACTTTTGTGTGGTGTCGCCTTATCATGTTGAAAAGTGACGCCCCACCTGTTTGACAATTCCAGGCGCTTCGTTGCTACTGCAGCCTTCAAATCTTCGAGTTGTCTGCAGTAGACGACGGAGTTGATCGTCTGACCCATTGGAAGCAGCTCAAAATACACGACGCCTTTACAGTCCCATCAGCAGCACAGCATAACCTTCTTCTGATGAATTTCGGGTTTAGGGATAGCTGCGGCCTGAGAACCTCTGGGGACCCAACTTCTTTTCTGTGTTACGTTTCTGTAGAGTATCAATTTTTCATCGCCGGTTATCAATCTCCTCAGAAATGGCTCATTCGAGTTCTTCCGGAGGAGTGCGTGACAGGTATCGACTCGCCCTTCAAGCTGCCTATCATTGAGGTCGTGTGGTAGCCAGATATTCCGCTTGCACGAGAAACCTGCATCATGGAGGCGATTCCAAACGGTTCCGTGGGAGACTCCCGTTACATCTTCAATTTCTTTTATGGTCAAACCTGGGTTCGAAGTAACCAGGCTTATGACTTCGTCGGTCTCCACAACATTGGGTCGTCCTGACCTCGGTTCCTCTTCGAGATTGAAGTTTCCAGCTTTGAAACGGGCGAATCGCTTTTCGACTGTGGATTTGTGTACTGCGTTTTCGCCGTAGACTGCACATATCCTCCGGGTTGTTTGCGCTGCACTTATGCCTTTACGGTAGGAGAACAACATCATGTGTCGAAAATGCGTATTTTTGTCCTCCATTGCAAACAGCTGCCAATTCCGCAAACGAAACGGTAAAATTGGAACCGGTATACCGTCGCGCCGCCACGGATCTGCTCCTGAATGTAAACACCCAGCCGCACTCTCAGGCGGTCCTGCTGCAAAGCGCGGGAATTTCAAAAATGTGGTCCCAGAAAGCCGACGAACTTTTTGACTTACCTAATATATATGTATATGTATATATATATATATATATATATATATATACATGTGAGAAGTTGACGACCGTCCCTTTGCTAAGCGATAGTACAATGTACTACCGTGATGTCATCGTAATGTTTTCTAATGTAGGACGTACTTCGACTGAAAATTGTGTAATCGCGCTATTTTTGTCGTTTGAATGGTAGTTTTGAGACGGTTGCTCCATGTTTTTGTCAGCCTCAGAACGAAAAGTCGAAGGTGAAAAATTTTTACTGTATGGCTTACTCTAACAAGACGTTAGTCATGTCATATCGAATCGAGCTTCAAACTTAAGGTTGTTTGCGGCGCAGAGCGTGCCACAACCGAAGACACAACGAGTGTAACTAATAAGCAATGGCTCGGTTACTGTTCGTTCTCTGCTAATCTCTAGAAGCAGCCGCCTGCACAGATAGCAAAGGTGTCGAGAGAACAGTGTCGGCGATACCGCCAGCAACGCCGGTGTATCGTTCACAACTTCTCGGCTAGGCTTTCTGAGTTCACCGCATACGCTCGGCATATCTAGAGATACACGAGGAGCAAGCGCGCTGGCGTATCGATTGGACTTTACAGCCCTCAAGGGGTCCGTCGAACCAAGCCGTCGGCTCAGTTGGTTACCACCGCAGAATATCGGTGTTAAAGAAGCAATTGGCCAGCTTGTATGATGATTGTACAGAGCTAGCAGAATGCATGGCGGCAATTAGTTTCCACCTTGCATATTTGGGCCTTCTATGCATACGAACGAGTGTATCAATAGGAACGGCGCACGAACGAGTAATGTTACTGGTGCAACTCAAATGTACGCATGCTGATACAGCTCTATTTGACTATTAACGCTTCCTAGTATGGCAATGTTTATTGGCTAATTTTGGTACTTTGGTAAACGGTGTTTTCAAATGTGCGAACTAAGTTAGCATGTAAAACTTTTTACACGATCTCAGTGTGACGTGCTGCACTCACATCCAATTCGAGATATGTTCGACAATACAACTGACCGTCGAAGCCGCGGTCACTTTTCGTTCAAAATATGCACAAGTAGGAGTATATGTACAAATCAACAGTGTGTGAGCAACAAAAACAACAATATTGAGTAGAGTTACCACAATCAAAGTTTGAAACCATTTAGCTGACCCACAACAAGTTTAAGCCCTATATAATAATAGTATACGTTTCCGACATTTCACAAGAAGTCACGTGTTTCCTCGTTTGTCAGCTGCAAGAGCACATGTCGCTTAAAAACGACCGTCCAGCATGCATTTCGAAGCGCCAATAAAGCTAGTTCCATATGGTCGGTAGCCTGTAGATCAGAGAGTGCCGAAAAAGGGTGAGTCTGAACCCTGGCACCCTTAGTTGGCTTCCCGGGCGACGAGGAAGCCCAATCAGGGCTCTAATCGCGTCCTTCTGAACGTCCCTAAGCTTGTCTAGGGTCGTTGAATACGTGGCACCATAGAGTAATTCCGTGGGTTAGAAGTGGCTCCATAAGCGCACTATATAGACGCGTACCAGAAAGTCTGCAAGGCATTGGTGCGTTTGGTTCTCCCCAAACGCACGAGTGACGCTACCACGGCGTAGCGGACCCTGACACCCGACCTCACCTAACTGTCTTATTTCATATGCTCGTGTAGCACGATGCCAATGCATTTTGCCTCTGAGCTGAGAGAGATAGCAGAGCCGCTTACTCAGACAAAGATATTACCAGCTTTGAACTTCTATCTCAATGCCCGCTGTGGAGTGTGGTAAAGAACTAGTGTCGTCTTCGTTGAGTTAACGACATGACCACATCTTTGAAATAAATATATGGCCTTGTCAATACCCGTTTCAACGTGCCGAAGATTCTGCGTCTTATTGGATAATTGGGTGGGTGAAACACGGAAAAAAAGAGTGGTGTCGTCAGCATAGACGATTAGGCGGCAATGTACGTATATTTCGATGCCCCGCAGGACGAATCATTCATGGTCGATGATGAAGATAAAAGGTCCAAGACAATTTCCGTCACCCGCACCATCTGTTACAAATTTCAAAAACCGGCTCTTGTCGAATTTTATTCGAAATTCTTGAAGCAGGTAAGGTCGCGTCGCATTTTTGTCACGTGATAATTTACGAGGTAACCACCGAGCCGATTTTTTTGTTGAGCTCTACGTGATCGTGCAGAACGTTATGAATTTCTTGGTACAGCGGTAATGGTACCGACATACTCGTGCTCGCCATTTCCTCACATTGTTGTCTATGGAGAATCGAATCAAATGTCCGACTTAAACGTTAACAAATATGACGCGAGTCGCCAGTGGATTTGATTCATAATTCATTTTCTAGATCCACACGTAGTTTACAAAGATAACTGCATTGTTTACGCCCGTGCAAAGATAACTCTATTTTCTTACGCCTTCCTCTGAAGTGTGAAATTTAACGCCAGTGTCATTACAACGGTGCCCGCAATGTTACCAATCGGCTTTAAGATGGCATCGTAAAAACGCATCTTTTAGAGATGCTGGGCAGGTGTCAAGCTGCTGCAATCCAAGACTAGCCTGTTACTCATGGTAGGCATGGTTTGTATTTTATAGCGTCATCAAGATCGTCATTTATTTTAGTCGACTGAGTGCAAACGAGTCATTTTTGTATCGTTTATAAGTATTCTGCACCGTTCTGCATTCTATTGAACGCCTAGTTACGAGCTATGCCGACACGAGATACACGCATCAGCGTTCTCATGAAACTTGGAGTTCGAGCACTCCAGGCTAAGTGATAGTTCGAAGCATTGCCTACGCAGTTACCGATCCCTGGGGTGGGGGAGAAGCGGGTTTATTGGGTTTGGGAGTCCCAGACTAGTCACCATGGCTGGGGTAGCGCATGTCCGTCAGGATTTCCGTAAGCAGCAGTAAAAGACAAAAAAAAAGCTGAATGATAGTAGCCGTGCGCAATGTGTCTTATGGTGCCACTAAAACCGGCACCAAACAACCAATGCAAAGCTCACGAGATTTGTCCCTGCTTTATACAAATCTATTTCGTGTTTTAAAATCATATTGAATATAAAACAATTTCGTCTAGCACGCCGCTAGTTAGTTGTGAATCTCTTAAACGATTACACCACGGAATTTCAATTAATAGACATTTTTAGACAAGTTATAGACATTTTTATATAGTGCGAACGCACATGGGCTTTGTCACGGCACTACGACAACTAAACCGCAATATTGTTAGCGAAATTGTTTTTGTTGATATTGTTATCCAACAATTCTGTTAAAGTAAGATAAGTAAGGGGCCCAATCTCTTTACTTATAAGTCAACACCTCATTTCCAAAATTCTGTTTCTCTTTTTTTCGTTTAATCAACTAAAGTCAGTTCCGGTGTTCATCCCAACTTACTCCAGTTCAATTCAATGATATTTCATTCAAATCGTATATATAATGTACGCCTTTTAGATAAGGTTTTTTTTAGCATGCATCACATGCCGGGCGTTAACGTGGCGACTGTCGCATATAGGACCAGATAAAATCAATTCCGACGAGGGCAGACGGCTGCAGAATGAAAATAGAACGATAACACACACTGTGTGTACTTTTACTAGCTTGACGCTATTCCAAGTTGCAGCGCGGTATAGTAAACGGGTCTAAATGGCTCAGTATTTTTCTACCTCTAGCTCTCTCGGCAGTCTGCTGCTCTACATTACGGAAGCACAGATCATCTGTAGCGACTTGAAATTTGTCTCGATGTTTGCTAGTAGCCTTACGTGAGTGAACACGTGAAGGCTACACACGATCACTTGTGAGTCGTATTTGGCATTCTACGCAGAGTATAGACGTTTGTGGACTGCTGCACAGAAAGAGGGCAGGTGATGGCGACATGATGGCGACGACACCAGCTCTGGCTGTTATGTAGGATTTGTAGCAGGGCAGCGGGCACACTGCACATATGCAGGCTTATCGTTCGCTTGGTAACGTGGCGTACTATGGGCAAGACGTCCGCCGCTCGTCCGGTGCAGAAAACCGAGCATTAAGCGGCAGAGGAGCAGCGGCACCTGCTGCTGCTGCTACTGATGCAGAATGTACCTCGGGGCAGAAGTCTGCAGAAGAACACCGGGGCACGTCGAGGACGGACGCAGATTTGACACCGCGCCATTTGCCACAATTTCTGCTCATGCAAAACTCTCTTGTGGTGATCTTGCCCTGCTCGTCTCATGCTCATCTACATACGACTGGCGCACACTAGAGTCGTGATATTACGAGTCGCCTCGTCGTCGTGATGGCGTCGGTCGACTGGTTCGATACCTGGGGGTTTCGTGTTCGTGTGCCGTCACCACCAAGCAAGTGGGGCAAGGCAACCCAATGCACGTTGGCCGATCTGGATAAAGATATCAGATCGTTCTACGATACGAACAACGTACGCAATAACGTACCGTACGCATATAGGCTCAACTTGTTGTTGCAGGGCAACATACGATTACGTAAGCGGTGCGTACCGTACTCAACCAACCAACGTCTCGGATGTGACGTGACTTTAAGTTTGAACTGCTGGATGGCTGGCATGCCGCTGGGAATGGCATGACCTAGCGGCATGCAGTTGAAATTTACATTTCGCTACTTCAGTCTGTAACAATCACGGGCGCAGTCGGGCGCCAAGCTCAGGACTTTGGGCCCAAGGCCCCATCGACTAACTCCATGCCGCGGTTACCTCTCACTTGGCCTCTTTGAACGAACGCATACTAAGGCGGCGTAAGTGAGGGCGTAAGCATAAAGTTGCCTTTGAATAATCATTGAAACAAAGCGACGTGCGAAATACCTCAAACCGAAGCACAACGAGTTTTGGTAGAGCAAACTTAACCGTAAGCGCTCCGTCTGATATTGCTAGGCAACAGGCACACCTCATTACAATCAAGCGATCGTCTTGACTCCTATAGGAGGAGGCGGGAAACTTCTCCCGGCCTGCTACAGCATGCATAGGATAAGCCAAGTGCCCTGGTACAAATTCTAAGAATGGAAAAGAAAATGCATTTATATGCCGAATAAAGGGCGGACAGAGGCTATGATGCTATTCGCCGACTACACACGAGACAAAGAGGTTACTGATGATTGACATTCTTGCGGTAAAGTTTGGTGTGAGCCACTACTTGGGGATTCGACGATTGTTCATTTGCAAATGTCTATATCGGCACACTATTGACACAACTCGTAATTATTGTATGGAGCCACCCTATACTAGTGAATAAACGTTTAGTCAACGCCAGTCTTGTTCGCAGTATTATCAGAATTGGGTCCCGCTCAAGCGGGTATGGTGTTGACAACGGAGGTTTTACCTAACGTGCTAGAAACGGAGGAACAGGAAAATGGGAGATTCGTCTCACAAGCCGGTTTGCTAACACACTTGTATAAGCGATGCCGTCATAACGTAATAAAGTCGTCGGCGTTGTCTCGTCTAGGGGAGTTGCTTTGCTGCTGAGTTGATTTCTGGGATCTGCCATACGTTTAGCGTCCTTGGACGTGTGCTCGAAGTAATCTCGCATGCTGGTTTATGGTTTTATGTTCGCCGCGGACGTTTGACGCCTCTGCTGTTTACTGCCTAGTCCATCGTTAAATCTGGTAAATTATTGTCCGAGAATGCCGGGACCCCGGAATCCGAATCCATTGACGGTTTTGCGGCGACTTTGCGTACGTGAAGTAAGAAACGCCATATTGTCCTGCGTTAGCAACGTAAGCAGCGAACAATCATTGGCAAACCTATACGGCCGCCGGTCCCGCCTAGTCAGAATAAGACATATGTACATGTGTGCATACAGGTGCGTATGTAAGTCTGATTTGCTTCTGCTTGACAACTATGGAACGCTTCACGCTCGCTACCATAGTTACTGCACATAGAACTTTATGTAGACCATTCCGTGGCAATATGGTTTGCCAAAATTGTAACTTGACGACAACGGAAGTAATATAATTTGAGAAATACTAATATTCAATCTAAGAGTAGGAATTCGCTACTCTGGCATTTTCTGCTTCTGTCGTATGTGTATCTATTATCCCTAATGAAAACCTGCACTTGTTCTACAATCACAACGCAGGAATTTTTGGATTATGCGCTTCTGTAGTATAAAAGTAGCCTGTTGATTACAAGGCACGTTTTAAATATTGTCAAAGCTTTTCCAGAAGGGAGAAACCTAGGTTGTGTTCTCTGCGCTCGTGCTCTTTACAGATGACGCTTCGTTTGCACAAGAGGGCATATTCAATGAAGGCAGTTCTCAATGCTGGGCCAATTTGCTCTCGGGTGCTCAGAATTTCTCTCTCAGGATCACTCCTTTGTGACAGCTTGGGTTGGCATGGTGAACAACTACCTTACAGCCCCTTATGAACCTCCCAGAAAAAAACTAAATGAAGGTACGTACCTAAAGTTTCTGAGCGGGATCTTATCAAAACTGCTAGGAAATTGTCCACAAAGTATTCGCTTAAGAAAATGGTTTCTAACACGACAAGGCACCAGCGCAGGACGACGCTGCGGCACGGGCTCACCAAGACGCTACCTTAGGGGTGCAGTTATCGATGCAGTGGCCGATGCCAAATCGAAGAGAAACGTGCATGGCGTACATAAACTCTGGTTCTAACAACTACATTTTCATCACAACGAACAACGCCAAATACAAACCCTACACCAACCGTTAATGCCCCCCTCTGTTATTATTAGGGAGCATCATGAGAATTAGACGTTGGGAGCAAGGAACACGGCTTACGGTTATCATATTGTAACGATGTTGCTGTTACGCTAAGTCACTGGGGATGGTAGCTCAGCCGGGCGGCGACTACAACACGAGAGACTCGGGGCAATGAGTGAAAATACACAGCGTAAGGTCTGGATCGTAAGGTTACCGGACGGAGAATGCGTGGTTAGCATCCTTCTCCCGAGCTATTTATTGGCTCCAGTGACGCCGTAGCGTTCGTATAGTAATAATGTTAAAAGGTTGACTCGAATCTATGACGTTGTTAATCGGTCGGGTTACGCACTTCTCTCGGCGGTGCACGTTGTCCTTGGTGTTGATGATGATGATGCGGATACTCTGGATGTGGCGCGGTCCGTGGACGATGGTGCACATGCCCAATTGTCATCAGCACGCAGCCTAGTGGTCTCCTTGGTCGTCACGTTGCACGTTGAATTGGATGCTTGCTTGGCTTACTGACGTCGTCAGTTGTCGGTGCTGTAGGTCGTTGACGTTTGAGTTGGCTTGGGTGTTGGTCGGTCTGCTGACGTCATAATTGGTTGTTGGCGTCTCAGTGACTGGCAATTCAGTGACTACGCTGTGGTTGGCCTCTGTTACTACGCTGTAGTAGGCCTCGTTACAATATCACGAATCGAATCCAATCGATGCGCGTTTTCCTGAGTGTGTTCTTTTTGAGCGTAATGACAAATTTTGAGGCATCGAACGCGAAGGTTCAAAAATTAAATATCTCCGGATCTGAATTTTGCAAACTTCTTTAATACGACAAGTTTTCGTTGGATGCCTTTCATACAGAACATTTGTATTACTTATAATATATTATTCTACCAAAATGTATACCCCTCTTAACTCTGGCAACTAGATTCTGGACATAATCGAACTCATTTATCCCGAGTGCTTACCGCTATTTCGTCTTTACATATTTATTAACGTTTGCGATGACAGGCATGTATATACCAGGTACATCGTACACGGGTTTGATCACCTCGTATGCTCCCGTAGGGAGTTTCATGAAGACTATAGTACTCAGTGGATTTGTCGGTTCTGCTCGCAGCATTGCGCTAAATACCACGCGGTTGATTGTCCGGCACTGCAACGAAGACCTTACACTTCTTCTCTCGGTGAAACGGCAGGACAACAAATATTTATGTTTAAGAATAGCATGAAATATCTTGTACATACTCTTTTTGAGTAAAATAAATATGAGTGATTCATATTTTTTAACGTTTTGCATGCTCGTGCTATGTTCTTTAAGCTTTCTCCAAAGGATGAATGTAGTAGCAGGACGATGTTCAGTCCGATATAACATTCAAGGAAGAATTCATTCAACTCGAGCAGTATTCGATACTAGGCATGGCAAGCATTGGCCGCCCAAGAAACCACTGTATATATATATATATATATATATATATATACACTATTGTTGCTGCTGATATTGTAGGGGTACTTTGCTGAGTTTATCACAGCTCGCGGGTTTTCCTGTTCAGTCACGAACGAGTGGCCAAATTTCCACTGTGAAGAATAAAATGTGTGGCGTACACCCGTCACTCTGTAGGGACCTACTTGTCGACGAGTTGCAGTTTCTGGAGGTGGCTGGGGCCATTCAGGTGCTGTCGAAAAACGTCAGCACAGTTATTGTAATGGTTACGGACAGTTTCATTCACACTTTTGCGGGCATCGAATTTTCTGCTGAAGTTAGTCTCGGCTTGAAAACCCACGGCGTGGTACTCGACAAGGTGCTTACAAATGCTTTAACCTAGTTCACATCAGGTTAAAATGCCCATGGCCGACCAACGTTGCCGCCGCTGCGGATCTACGAATCACCTCCGTAAAGACTGTACTGAACCCCCGAAGTCGCCTCCACCGAAGTGAAGAACTCAAGGATCAGCATCAGTACGCATTTAGCAAACCACCTCTGCTCCCACGGCAATAATACTGCTCACTTGTGAACGGCATCCAGCCATCGGCCTCTATTTCTAAACGGTCTTTTTCTGTGGTTGTCCAAAAAGGGGTTAAGCTTCTCATACGGTCCATTATCGACACATTGTAACACGCATCAGTAGCGCAATCGAGACGGCATTCTCGTACATTCTCCCTGGCGCGTGCGATCAGCCTAAAGACGCTCTGCGGTCTGCTGTAACCTCAAGTTTGGCTATTCTGCATCTGCCCGAAACTGATTACGCGACGACGGCAGCCAGTGCAATGTCTCGTGAGACATTGCGCTGAAATCTACTCCGACCCCTCTAAGACACCCACAGGTGGGCCGTTTTCCTTGCCAGCAGTCGCGAAAGCAACGGCTCGAGTTTCCCACAAGGGAGGCTCGAGCCTGGAGGTTGCTTTCGCGTGGAGGAGCTTGCATGGACTCCATGCAAGCTCCGCTGCAAGCAAACCGGCACCGGTCTCACTTCATGACGCCACTCTTGCGATCGTCTAATATCAAGAGTGTAACTAAGATGATTACATGTCTACCCCGGGGTACTTGCGACAACATGTCTCTGAAGCATACAACTCCGATCAGCCAGGTCTGCTCAGGAGCAAGCAGAGATTCATATAAAAGACAGTTCCTGCAGTAACTGCAGCATTCCACATTCCATCTCAGAAGGAACGCGGCGGCTGAAGCCTCACATCAGTTTTATTCGAGACCGCACCTTTCGTTTCTGCCGGGTAGACCCATGAGAATACCGCGTCTGTTATAGATGTCATCAACGCTAACCGCAGCTTTCCCAACAGCTCGAGCGGTGTTCCTTATGGACTTTGGCGGCGTCATCGGAAAAACCTTATCGGCAAAGACGGTGAGGAGAACCGACTGCTCCTAAACCTTATACGCTTAGTCAACCTTGCTTTGATGGAAAGCTTCCAGATTTCGTAATACCTCTTATCTACGGCGCCGCTTAGTCGGAAAAATCATTATCAGGAAGAGCCTGTTAGACATTGTCGTTTTGTTCTCTCCGCATCAGCTTGGCTGCAGAATTAAGGGACGTGAGGAAGCGGGCGTAAATGCAACAAGGGCATTCGTTGACTACGACATGAGGTTACCAGGCAAAGTATCATCAAGCTAGGTTTTAGAAGCGCCTTTAACACCCTCAGGCGAGACTACCGACTAAAGCTAGTTCACTTTCACCTTTCTCGATTAAACCCGCTGGTTTATTATTATTATCCAAACAAGTTAATTTGGTATGGAGATTTCATTGAGTCATACTTCGGTGTTCAATAGGGTGACCCTTGTAACCCCGGTCTATCTAGCGTCGCTATCCACGAGCTTCAGTTGCGTCTGTCTTCTAAACGTTGGCTGTGGCTTCTAAACGACGGCACCCTCGCCGAAGACGCCCTGGTGGTTGATAGAGACATTGCTTAGCTACAGAAGTTCGATGCTGTCATAGGACTTACGCTAAATGGTGTTAAGTGAGAGGTTTTTTTTTCGTTCAAAAGGACCCTCATCGTGGCTACGTGCTACAAGTGGTGCGCAGTCTTCAGCCAGCTGTTAGGTTCGTTCCTGATTAAAAATTCGAGCTTCTAGGAGCGCCAATTTGTGAAGTCTCTATCGGCTTGTCTTAACTAAAAACGATATATATATATATATATATATATATATATATTCACCCTTCGAGTATTGTTATAATTACAATATATTAGGCGTGTTCAGTAAGTCTTGATTACGGCATTCGTTCTCATTAATCTTAAACTTATATAGAACACGCTGTATATGCATATCTGACAAATATCACAGACCCAACACCCAATAGCTAACACTGGCCGACATGTCTCACGATGATATTTAGTGCAAATGAGGTCGCAAGATGCACAGCGACCGTTATCTCAAAAGTTATGGAACACAGTCCGAGGACACGGTTTGTGATGGAACCCATGGGCGAAGAGGCGGGTGGGAACGTAGCGCTACTCGAAGAGCGGTTCTATCCATTCGCTGTCCAACATTGATGGTGTTCTGCAAAAAGCTTCTTGCACTTCTCTCCTCATTTGTTTGCAGAAAATCCCTACGGAACTCTTGCAGTGAAGCCATAGATAGAAATTAAAGACTGTATACCAGATTCCCGATGGACGGGGTCGTTCTCGACAGGCTATAAGTTGGCCTGCTCTGTGCTTTTTCAGGGAACCTTTAAGCTTTTTTAAAGGACGTTGCCTTCACCATGTCGAGAGCGCCAAGCTGCTGAGCGAATGAGTATTCCCAAATTAGGGTAATGCCATGTGATGCGATACCAGAGCGACTGAGCCGAGCAGACTACGTTAAGTACCACTGGCTTAGAACTAACGCGGCAAGCTTCCCCTACACGGCAGGATTGGGTCGTTTTTGTCTAATTTGTGTGAGCATCATTGTATCTCATGTTCCAAATAGCTAATTCACATGTTTTGATTGAATAGCACTAGATATACAAACGCCTTCAAGTGAACGTGTGCTTAAATGAGGCCGCTCGTAAAAGTTAGACAGTAGCACTCGTGGAGTCCAGCTCGATGAAGTTTTATACACGGATGCTACAATTTCAACCTGAACCTTCAGCGAAAAGACGAGACACATTTTCTTCGTTTGGTCTTTTATTTGGATTATACTTGCACCTCTGACGACCCTTCGCATGGGGATGTTTACGATTTTGTCTGCCGATATTCTCTGCAACAAATACTACCTGAGGGGGCCTGGTCCTCCTAGCATCTTGAACACCAGCACTAAAGATACACGTAAGCGTTGAAACTCACAGGTCATTATTGCTATGATGGTTATAAGCTATTATGTGTCTGGATACGTAATGCTTAGAACAACATTGCATACATAGCTTATATATATATATATATATATATATATATATATATATATATATATATATGTATATTTAAGGCGAGCACTGCCGAGTGTGCAAACGTATTGTAAATGATTAATAAATTATCACAATATTTTCTATATATATATATATATATATATATATATATGTTCTGTGTGAGGCTATAGTGTCATCAATGCTAAGCGCCAAAAACAGGGCAATCCCCCTATTAGATACAGCGGGAGTCGGCCAGTTTAAAAACCGCTTAGCTTATCTTCAGAAGAACCTTGAGGCGTGGTGCGGAGGTAAACCTGAAAACGTACTATCCCAGCGTGACTGGAGTGCCACCTTGCACGATAAAGTACAACGACGTCTCTTTAACGAAGCTGGCGACGACACGACCTGGGCTCGCCTGAACGCGGTATCCGCCAAGGACTCAGGTGCCTGGTTTCACGCGCTTCCCAGTGCCCCCATAGGCACCCTTCTTGATAATGAGACGATTCGCACAGCAGTAGGCCTACGCCTAAGGGCAGACCTAGTAACCCTTCATCGGTGTCAATGCGGTCACCCCATCGATAAACTAGGACATCACGGACTATTGTGCATCATCAGCGCAGGACAACGCTCGAGACATGCAGCTATCAATGAGACCTTTAGCAGAGCCCTTAGGTCGTGCGGTCGTCAGTGCATCCTTGAACCCCCAGGCCTCTGCGCGGAAGACGGCAGACGTCCAGACGGGATGACACTTACACCATTCAAGCGAAGCAAAATGCTGGTTTGGGACGCAACCGTTACCGACTCCTTAACCCCTTCTATGGTCGGTGGCGGCGCATCCGAAGCTGGTTATGCAGCCCACTTTGCGGAGACTAGCAAGTTGAGAAAATACTCATCAATTGCGTATCCCCACGAATTTTGCCCTCTCGCGTTTGAAACCCTGGGTGCTCCTGGCGTTCGGACCAAGCAGTTGATCCGCAAAGTCGGCACCTTGTTAAACCTGTCATCCGGTGATAACAGGTCGTCGTCCTTTTTCAAACAACGTCTGGATCTTGATATACAACGTGGAAACGCTGCCTCTGTTCGGGGCACACTTCTGAAGTGGTGTCGGCCTGACCTCATTGAAACGGACACGTGACAACCACCATACGCGCCCACTAGGCACATTGCCTTAGCTAATCCATCGTATAAACATAATGTATTATATTGAATATATATATATATATATATCAAAGTTTAGTAAACAATATATATACGGAAATAGAATCTAAGCGATTTTCTTTTAACAAAATAAGATATTGGACAATCTATTATTATCACGGTATTTAATATTGTTTAGTATGTTTGTACTTCGTCCATACGCCAGGTGGATGTGGATGCTATTAAATTACAGACAGAGTAGCCTTAGTGCCACCAGTAGCGATGAACGACTTAGGAAAGCCAACGGGTAGCAAGCAAATGCATTTTTTAACTAAGATTCACCGGTAAAACTGACTATGCTCATCAATTCGGCTAAGTTCGTCAACAACTAACTTAAAAAAGACTAAGCAAAGGGATTTTCGTTCTGGATAGTTCCTGCTGCAGCGCGTATTGATGGAGCTTCAGCGGGGAGACGCGGCGTCAATCGAAGGGTCCAATCAATAATTTGTTAGCCAAATAGTTAGGTCGACTATCAGAGTAAAAAGTAGCCCTCATTTGTAATGGATTACGTTTTCGTTCAGCCTACTTCAAGTGATTAAGTGACATTTTAGTCTCTATCATGACTTTTGTGTAGACTAGCCGTAACAGTCAATCGTTAAAATTTATATCAGCCGACTGGGCCAGAGAGTATGAGGCTTTACCGCGGTGTTGTTCGTGTCTACCGACAAAATCCCTAACACTTACTCCTAGGTCCGAGACTATGGTAACGCTTGGTGAGTGTATGCGAAGTCCAGCCCTCACCAAGCATTCTGTTCGTGCTTCAGCCGCAGCTGGTATTGTCAATCTTAGTATTGTTACTGTTGATGTTTGCTCGATTGTTGTTGTCATTGTTTTGGCACTTGCTGTTGCTGTTTGAAGACATCAAACCAGATTAGGTACAAACTCCGTTTGGCTACAGTGTGATCTACTTATATCACGACCAAAGAGAACATTGTCGTTAGGCTGATTTTAGAGGTTGCTTATACTTGATGCACTTATACTTAATGAAAAATCGGAAATGCACAATCATACGTATACCAGTAAATAGTCGATAGAAATAACTATTTGCTATTGATAGGCCTGATTTTATTGTTGTTGTAACGAGCGTTGTTGTTTTGAGTATAGTCTTTGTTGTTGCTATTGTCGTTGTTGTTGTTGCTGTTGTTGTTTTTCTACGGCCGTACCTGGCTACTTGCGAAACTCCACAGCGTTGATTGGCCGTTAAGACAACAGCCGCCGTCGACGGCGGCGGCGGCAACGACCTTGACAGAGGTCGAAAGCGCCCCATTTACTGTCAATGGAGGTGTTCGTTTGTTCGTTATTTCGGTCGATTCCTCGCCAGCCTATGAGCGCCTCTCTGTTAACGCCCATCTGCCTGTCCACCGGAAGACACTGTGGACAGTCGGCGGGGGGAGATCGGTCAGCGAGGGTGGGGAAATCGGTCGGTGGGGGGAGATCGGTCGGTGAGGGGAGATCGGTCGGTGGGGGGAGATCGGTCGGTGGGGGGAGATCGGTCGGTGGGGGGAGATCGGTCGGTGGGGGGAGATCGGTTGGTGGGGAAGATCGGTCGGTGGGGGGAGATCGGTGGTGGGGAGATCGGTCGGTGGGGGGAGATCGGTCGGTGGGGGGAGATCGGTCGGTGGGGGGAGATCGGTCGGTCGGGGAGATCGGTCGGTCGGGGGAGATCGGTCGGTCGGGGGAGATCGGTCGGTCGGGGGAGATCGGTCGGTGCGTCGGTCAGAGACAGTCAGCCAGCTGGGTGAACGACGGCAGTCGCCTATAGATCGTCTAGCCCAGCGGCCATAAACGACGGACAACGAGCGGTGGCCAGAAGACAACAACAGGAGCAGCCATGAGTGAGGCCTACTCGCAATCTCGAGGGGGTTAACGGCTTTAAGGGCGCCCGCCGAGTGGAGACCGTGACTGCCTGGTCGTTTTACACCTGCCTATCTTTCTTCTGTACCTCTCTCTCTCTCTCTCTCTCTCTCTATATATATATATATATATATATATATGCTGACTATTGTACCCAGTCTCCGTAGAGTTATATATATATATATATATATATATATATATATATATATATATATATATATATATATATGCTGGCTTATGTGCCTAATCTCTGTTGAGTTCGCAGCTAGGGAAATTGGGTACAATTGTCAACAATGGGCGAAGAGCGAGAGTATCGGAGAAAATGGTGAAATTAAGGGTAAACAAGTCATATACAGGCAAATGGAAATTGGCGATGGGTTTCAGATCGAGTTTGGCAGGTATATATGAAAAGGAAAAGCAGGAAAGGGGCGAGGTAGAATGGGTATCCGATAATTCAAGAGCGAGTGGGCTATTGGCAGATGCCAGGGCAGGAATGTTGGATACAAGGATACAAAGAGCTAAATATAGGGAGGGGAAACGTTCAGAATGTTTAAGCATGTGGGCTAGGGAATGAGTCAACCGAACATATTGTTAAAGAATGTACAGCCTTGTGGGGGAGCAGAGATATAGACCTGTCAGAGGCCTTAGCTTTAGGACCACTTGTTAGAAAGGACCTGTTCGATAATACAAAGAAGAGGTTGTCCCAATGGAAAGAAAATACTCGGTAGGTATTGGAGAATACATTAATTATATGGATGCGTAGGTAACATATATGCTGCCACTCTATGCGCCTCTGATATAAAAGGGTGACATGTGTATTTAGGTATACATGCAAAGCAAATAATAAATCAATCATATATGTATACATATATCTGAACCGCATTTATCTATTTCACTCTCTATACGTTGCGGGTCGTTGTTAAAGTCGTTGTTGTCGACAACGTTGGCCAAAATAGGTGTTGGTGTTCCTATTGTTTTGTTGCTGATGCTGTCATTGTCGTCACCGTCGGTTTCAACGTTAGTGTTGATTCGCATCGTAGTTCGATTTTTGCAGACTACTACTTGGACGACGCCTTGGTGCTACGAATGGTGGAATATTCACCCCCGGTGGCTCTGCCCGTTAACGGCTGGCCTTAATGTGTCAATTGGGAGTCGTCAATCTGGGACCAAGACCACCGCGAATGGGTGGCTTTTACCGGCTCTGTTTTTTCTTGCTTTGTCACATTCATCCGTGTCCTGCGTCGTTGCCTGTCGACTGCGGGTTTTTTCCTGTCTGGATTTTCATTGATGTTTCCTGTTGGTTTTCTTTGTATGATCAGCCTTTATGTTTGTGAGCGTTGCAAACAAGGGGCGGCAGCAGTGGTAGCCGCGAGCGAACGCGAACTCTACGATTTTAACAATCTACTCAGGTCATCCCTTCGTGACAGACCGACACAAGACAAGCTCGCGTTTCAACGACGTTGCCAGTAGAGATTGTAGTCTTCGTGCATCGTACGTTTGTAGAACAAGCATCCTCTTTATATATATATATATATATATATATATATATATATATATATATATATATATATATATATATATTTATATGGTATGCGGCGTTGCTACAACTTGGCATTCGGCAGCTAAACGACGGAACAAGTATAGGACGCCAATATTGCCCTGCGAAACAACTAATCCCATAAAGTTGTTCCTTCAATAGTAGAAACACATTTTTCCGTGAAGTTCTACCGGAAGAATCGTCTTCCTGAGCGGGACAGACACGACACTGTTTAGACAAGTGGACCAACTGATAACGCTCACTATACGGCCCCACATTAGATGTTAGAAGCGTACCCCCTTGTGGTCTCATATTTCAACTTCACGTTAGAACGCGCTACAACTCAAGTGGACATAGTGGCCTCAAAGATACAAGATTATTTGTTCCTTTCTTTATCTTGTTGTCTCTGTTTGCCGTAATATTTTCCCGGGTCAGCATCGTCGAGCCCGGCGGCGTGGTGCATTCGCCTGCGCCCCGCAACCGGAGGAAACACATAGGTGCGCGGGTTCGAGCCCCGCTTTTGCACATTTGTATTTATGGGGATCCGTCTATGAAGCAGTGCGAACCGTTTACGGTCCAAGGTTGCAGAAAATAACTAACCCTAAACTTGTTTGACTCTTACCAAATTTAAATGTGTGGTGCTGCAAAGTGCAATAGTACGTGAGTAAGTCGCCTCTCAGTAAGCTTGGTCGCGAACCTTGGCTCGACGCACGCATTAGCGAAGGTTACCGAGAGGTTGAATTCGCATTTTATCGCTACATTTCTGCCAGCGTGGTCGTACACAAACGGATCGCCATAAGTGAGAGCGGTAAGTCTATTTCAAAAATGGCAATTTTTCGGTGTATGCTAATACTACATCTACTATCTAGAAGTAAAACATTTTTAAGAAGGTAGTTCTTAATATGTTTCCCTCCCTTCAAGACAACCCTCTAAAAAACATTAAATATATAATACAGTTTCGAGTTCTAGTGTCATCTCGTTAGCGAAATAGCATTCGAGAGTGCTTCAAATCCCGAGTTTTCTTCTGGAATAATAGTTTTCCTTCAATAATAGTTTTTTTCACGAACGTTTGATTAATCTAATACTCTCTACGTCATGCCGGGTTTGTGCCCTGGCTTTAGTGTATGTTTTGCGGGCTTAACACCCGGTGTTCCCAGGCGGTCTCCCTTCCCCTATGTAGTAATCGGGCTCAACGTTGCTTGGCTTCAGTGATCGGACGAGAACCGGCGTATTCAACGTATTGAGGCCGATGGCTAGCAGCTTAGTTGATAGATTTCCAAACAGCTTCTGGCAGCAGCAGCAGCAGCATACGAGATACAAAAAATCGCGTTATTTTTAGGATTGTCGAGAGGCGCTACTGCTGCTAATACGATGTTTCCTGCTGCGCGCTCGCATGAGCACGACACCTACTTTAATACCTATTGAGATTTCAAGTTTGTACTGTGTGGCCTCCAACGAGGCCCCCACAAGGGCGTTGTTCAGGACTAAGCTAGCTGTGCTGATAGTAGGTTAGCGTGTCAGCAGTGTTGCATGGCAAGTTAGCGTGCCCGCACAGTAAGTAGCCTAAACACGCCTAAACTTACCTATCAACACGCCAATGATGACAGGTAGCGTACACCTAAGAAGCGACGCGTAAACTTGACACGCCAACACCCCGGAATTTCTCGCTCCGGACTATGCGCGGCGAAATGTGCTCCAACGTGCAGTAAATGATCGACCCAATTGTCTTGTCTGTTGTCGACGGCACTGCCGTTGATGCAGCCGTTAGAGAACAGAAGGAAGTAACGCGAAAACAGAACATAGCATTGGTGATACCTCGATAGTACTGTTATTATTACCACGAGTACTGTTGTCCACGGATAACTTTGTGAGTTTAACTTTTGTCACGCCCCATTATCACCGCCGTCATCGTCACCACTATCATCGTAACTGCGTATTATGCGTTAGCGTAACATCGCTATTGTGGACAGCCTACGTTCGGCTGGCCCTTTCAGTGCTGCTGGGGGCTGCTGATATTTCTCTGCCTGGTAGGGGCTAGCAGGAGGCCATTTTTGACACCGACACTGCGGCTTCGGCGGCGGCTTGAAGCTTAGTTGCAGCTCTCTTACGTGGTACAACATGCTTGTTCCCCGTGCGGAAATCTTTATAGGTTCGTTTGTTTGTCTTCGCCCAGTTGGCCCATCGTCGCTCGTATTGCCAATGTTCGACCCGAACTGCACTGGCTAACCAGACTTGTGTCCCACCAGCTTTGCTGACGACCGCATCCTACAGAGAGCTCGAATAGGTAGTCTTTGCAATTTTCGCTGCAGTGCTTTTAACTAGCAACGCAATTAGAAGGGCCTATGACGCACGGAACGTGTCACAACTCCAGATTAGCCGAGCGCCCGTAAACCAAACGGAGAGCAGAAGGAGAATGATCATAATGTATGTTCAATTATCATTCAATCATTAAATCACACAAACAAACATACATAGGGCGCTGTTGTATCGCGCGTCCTGCACGAAAAATGTTTAAATAATAGGTTGCTAATGTTGTTGGTGGTGTTGTTCTGTTCTTCTAATTGTTCTAGTTTTCAGGTTGGAAAATAAAGGCCTTGACATCAGTTCACAACGCTGATAGAAACACAATCACTGCTGAACGCGCAAATGATGATCTAATTCAGAGTAAAGTGTCAAAGTCCTTCCGTTTAAGAACGTAAGGTCAAACGAAGAAAAAAGTAGGATAGTTCAAGGACCAGGCTGCGGATATGGCTTTATAAACAATCGGATCGGTGAACGCCTCAGGTCATTACTGACCCACTTTAGCAACTCTCTAGCAGTAATAAATCACACTTTATAACGTCATATCTGCTTTATCTAAGCGTAAGTCTATTTTATTTACAAAATTCAGCAAACTAATCTATACGCGAAATACTGACGATACACCTTAGGGGCAGTAAGGCTCCTCAAGTACTTCAACTTGTACTAAACCTAAAGTAAACTTCTTATCTCTTGTATAGCAAGACAACCTACGATTAAATATATAATATCATTTGTTTAAGAAGCTTGTTTATCTAGTACAACAAAACGGATCCAATCTTGTTTAGAAAAGTAATGGCAACGGCTCACAGGTCGTTGAGTCGTTGCTAGGATCTTCAAAAATATATGTCTGCAATGAGTAAATTTTCACTGCTTCTTGTCCAGATCATGTTTACCGCAACAAACGCCTATCATTGAGGATAAGCAACTACATAATGGCTTATATAGTTTGTCTGTATTTTATTTTCTCGCGCTTGAGAGTACAGCTTTGGCCTTATCTGGCACTAACAAGTTGAAACACGTAGACGATACGAATTTCGTTCGAATACTGTGATGAACATAGGGTACATTTTGACCCATGGGCTAAATGGAAGAATGTATCTGTATAGTTGGGCTAAATTCGAACAGTCGACTTCGAGTGTCTAGCATACAACCAGCATAGTAAAGGCACACTTAGCTAGACGGCACTTGGTGTCCCTAGCGAGCGATCGCTGCGACAGCGCTTTCCTTACTCATTATACTCTCTGTTATTAATTTTTTTATCTATATAGTTTTGCCATGTTAGCACTTTGGAGTGAACAATTGTCTCCACGCGAACGTGTAAGCACATTTTATAACCCAGGATTAGCCTAGTTCAACAATGTGTTCCGAACCGATGCTGCATTTCCTCGTTGAATGTTAAGCGTCAGCCTCCGTTGCACGAATTCGGAAACCGTCATTTGCTGTAAGGTCGTGCGGGTGTCATTCTACCAAGTTAATGAAACAAATACTGACTACGCCTTGCCTAGCACAGTTGTATTATTTCGATGTGTGAATACCAGATAAGGTTGCGTTTTGTTTTGCCGCTTAGCGTTCGGAAACCAGCGGGTAGGAAAAAAGCATACGAGATGTTCCTGCCCCTGCCATACCCTGCCATACTGCTGGATCATGTTGCTTCCTGCGCGTGCACGAGAGCGATATGCAATAACTATCTATGCAATAACTATTATGCACTAACCACATCCGCCGGTTAGTTCCGCTAGTGCATGTGCTTCATTTTACGTTTGGAAACTTGGGTTTCTTGTTTGCTGCTGTTAGGCCGCTACTTGGAGGAATCGATCGATCAAAACGAGCTGAACGACTAGATATAGAGAGTCCGGAAAGTTGTCTATACATAGAATTATACTTTCATGTGAGTTTTATATAGCATGCCACTTATGCAGACAGTAGAACATATTTAGTAGATGTGTAAACTCGCACGCATAACGTTATCAGGACACCATTAGCAACAACTCTGGAAACAATCCAAATAGAACAATAAAAAATTAATATATATATATATATATATATATATACGCATTCAAATAATCATTCATTGAAAATATAAAATTGCTTACAGGAAAGCAGATCTATAAGTTGGGGTAGGGCAGTACAATATTTGTAATGCACTTAAGCCAGTGGACACGTGGATTTGGCAAGAAGGTGAGTGCGCTGCTCGTGGGGGTCGACCATTCGAGCTTCTACCCCCGACGGAGTGAGGAATAGCTCGCTACACTGTCAAATCTGGGGCATCTAGAAACAGGTTGATGACGTCGTTGTGACAATCGAAGCAAAACGAGGATTACCGCCGCTTGGCGGCGTCACGAGCGAGCGCGACAGCCTGGCGGTGCCGATAAACAAAAAATCGATGCGTTAAGTCCCGCACAAAGCTCAAACCTGTCCCGATGTGCCCCTGGGGAGCCAGGATGACGGCGATGACGACGACACCGCCCACACGAAAAAGGCTGTGGTCGAGCCCCGCCACCTGCCATCAAAACGCATCCAATTCGGACGATCTAGGCTTTTGTTTTTGTTTGCAAGAAACTGATGCGCCGATTGTTGCGACGTTGCTTGAGCATGCATCATATGTGCCGAATGTGGCCGTACAAGATTTAACTTACTAACTTTTTGACATACCGTTTCTTTTCGACATACAGCAACTTTCCGGCATACAGCAACTTTTCGACATACCGCAATTTGAAAATTTGCCACCTACGTGCACTAATTCGTTGTCGACAACAACTTTATTAAAATGTCGATGTCGATGGCATAACTGAGCGACGTACATCAAACACGTGTTTGCTCCACGACTTGACAGAGAGGCTTCAGTGTGCGCTTGTTTACGGATTGTGCCAGCGAACAGACCAGGGGCCGCCACTTTCTTTTTAGAAGCTGCAGCGTGCCCAGGGCCAACTGGGGCTGGACGAGCCATGGGTTCACTTGATAAATCTACATACATAACCGCAAAAGGTACGCCCAGCAGCTCTAAAAAGATGCCCTCAGTGACTGACGTAAGAAATAATAAGGTGATAAGGCTATTATTAGAACCCCAGCAAATACAAAGCGATATAATTATTAAGCTAGTCCTTGGTGTACCTTACGATGCATGCTTAATCACGTTGCCCGGCGTATAGACCTCTTGGAGAAATATCAGCCTAAGGCGCTTGAGTAACGTGTTTAAACAGTAGTTTTATTTATTATGGTAGTTAAGGCTTCCTAACCAAAAAGCAATACGTGAGTTTAGGAAGGGCAGAGTTGTTTTCTCAGAGTAATATAGAATCCAGACATTAATAAGATAAAACGTCGTAAAATAGTGCACACTCCGAGATTACGGGGTACTTTTTAGATTTGACCAACGGGGATCGTGGACGAGAATGACTATAGACTACATACGTATGTGTAAACGTAAGAATAACACTAGTCGTGGACGTCGTCGGCTGCTTATTGTAGCCTAGAGTGGAAATATTTCAAGAGTACAGAAAGGTAAAATATCAAGGACGCTTGAAACAAGGAGACAAATACCCGACTGAGCTGGTCACCAAACTTGGCTTGGAAAGAGCATTCACCAAGTATACCGCTATTCATTATTTAGTGCCGTTATCCATATATATCAACTAGCATATGATAATTGAAATCGTTTAGCATAATGATGCATGTTCAGGCGCCATGCGTTTTTTATTTATTTTTCTATTTCTAATTGTATTTTTAATTAACGTTTTTATTTATGTTTGCTAGTAGTTAAAATTAACTAACGGTGTGGATATATTATCAGTTCTGATTATGCGGTATATAGCGGATCGGTAGCTACTACTGCAAAAATACCTATCGAATTAAAGGACTGTTGCGTCGTGCGATAGCTTCAAGAGGAATATATATAGATAGCATTTTCGAAATTCATTTAGAACTGATCACGCTCCTACATTAGGCAGTTGCAACTTGGGGAACATCTTATATATATATATATATCAAATGCGTTGTACTGAAACATGGTGCACTTGACTTTCACTATATAATTAATGACTGCATTTGACTGACCCTCTCTTATACACGGGACCTAGGCATATAGTTATATATATGGTCCCTGATATAAAGGTGACATGTGCATTTAGGTATGCATGCCAAGCGAACAATAAATCAATCAATCAATGTAATGTCGATTTAATTTAGCCTTAACATTACCAAGGTGTGGTGCATCATTGCGCATTATAATACCATCTTCTGCGGTTTCATTTAACGACTCCTCATGTGTACATGCACCTTTAAAAAGTACGTGTATCTATAACAGTACATGTGTGACCAAGATTATTGTACCACACACCCTCTCATGTAACAATGAAAGAGATTATATATATATATATATATATATATATATATATATATATAATATATATATATATATATATATATACCCACGGCTTGTATTGGCATAGATTTGGCACTAAAATGACGTGCTGTGAATGATCGAAGGGTTATGATTTTGAGGTATTGGACCTGAAGGCTAATAAGAGAAATTTATTTTTGCAAACTTTCTTCTAAGCGATTCTATCGTATTGTCTGATCAGCGCTATATTGGAAGATGCAGAATTTTCTCACAAACACTACAATGTGCTAGTTTGGGTATAGAATAACTAGTTGCCTTGCAACATCACATTTTATGCTCCTATGTCGGGCAAAAATACCAGTGTCACAAATTGTAGTCATTTAGCTCTCACTCCAAAACAAGCCTTCTTAGAAACCATGCTCCACCAGAAAACAAATATTTGCTTTAACGAGCTCTACAATTCTCATTATCGTTTCTTAGAAATGTTCCGGTATACATATAAATATATATATATATATATAGTATCCGGATAAATTCCCAGAAATCCTTACGGAACATAGTTGAGAAGTGTACGTTATTAGAGCGGCGCTATAGGTAGGCGCGCAAGCTTGATATTGGTTCGTCATACATGTTATGTATTAGCCGGACGTCAGACGTCGTAACGAACTTCTTGTTGTTGTTGCAGAATTTACTTTCGAGCTATATAACATATTTGCCAGGCACTGACGGCGGAAGTGCGGCGGCCTGTTACTTGCTTGCGCGAAACTATGTCATCACGTTGCCATCACAAGCACGTGGTGCACCACCGCCGATGGGTGCACATTATACCGCTGTACAACCGCCAAACATTGCAGGTAAAACACGAAAAACAATAGTATAATTGCAGCAAAGCTATTGCGCCGCTCTAACGGGGTACGGTGGACGCAATCACGTCAAAGAACACACACACAGCTACAATGGATGGATTTGCGGGGCAGTCGACAAGCTTAGCACCTGGATGACCTGTCACCCCCGAGGCAGCCGCCTACCGTTGCGGCTTCGTTTCGTAAGTCGGCGTAAATGATGGATCTCGTGCCTTAAGCCTTAAGGCTAAGAGGCTGGTCTTAGGCCCGACTAGATCGAGGACTTGGCACCCATGGCCATAAGGTCGACTGTTTTACGACGCGCCGATCGTGGCGTATCTCATCCTCCTTCTTTTCGTCGAAAGACACTAAATCTGCCGACCGCCGACAACCCGACTAAATAATGTCGACGGTAGAATAAAGAGGGGGTGGGCAAAAATATATATATTGTAACAAAATGCATTTCTACAGACGTATCATTCAACACTCTGATTGTAACTGATGGATTTAGAACTCACTAAGCTTCCATAGTAGCATTGTAGATATAAAAACTAAAATGCATATATTTTTTAACATGACGTCTCCCGTATATGTGTGTGTGCGTGCGCATATAATAAAATGCATTCTGCATGCGCTAGCTTATACATGCATATATATATATACATGTA